>VZSJ01000562.1:804850-914636 GCA_013398405.1 Pheucticus melanocephalus
TATGGATATTCACAAATAAAACTACAGATACCAATTCTTTATGTGCCCATACCTACTTACATATCTCTAGCAGCTCACACTGTTCTACCTTCCTTTCTTATCTGCAGCCAGAGGGCTTAGGACAGAGCCACCAATACCTACATTATAAAATTTCTAAAGTTCAGAATTTAAACACAGTTTTTCCAGTTTACTAAATAGATATACAGTATAAGGATTTCCAACTAATTTACAAAATTCTGAGGTATTCACAGTTTTCATGTGCACTGAGTAACACTTAACCCTTTCCCTTCCATCTGCAGGGTATACACAGGAAATGCTAGAGTGAACATGCACATGAAAACACAACTCAGCATCCAGCTATGGAACTGGCAAAAGCTCTATTAGGCTACCAGCAGTTGTACTTTGTAGAGGAGATGAACACAGTGCAGAATCAAAACTTGTGCTTTTCATCTAAATTCTTTGAGGGCATGTAGGCTTTCAGACTGCAGAATTGATTTACAGCTGTGAAGAAGCAATACCTGTTTTAAATCACTACATAGAATACCATGCAAAGGAGTCTGCTGACACTTTAAGCTATTCTTATCTCAGAAGCACAAGAATTTTACAATCTTTTTCTTTAGGTAGGCCAGCTAGTGAAAGAAGGCCATGTCAGTTATCGTTGCCCATCTTTTAACTGCACAATTAAGGCCACTGCTTCTAAATTTCTTATTTTTTCTAAAATTCAGTTGTGCAACATCACAATCAAAATGTCAGCAGCCACTTAAATTTTATTCAGAAAAATGTTTCTACTTCAGTTATCAGCAACAGACCTAAGAATAAGATAAGAAAGTGAGCCATTTTCTTAAGAATCCTTAAAAAACCCAAGATTTTCTGTTTAAGTGTCACACCATTGACAGCACTCAGCATTTATTCTTATCAGCATCAACAACATTATGATTTTTTGTATAGTATTGAACTTACCATTGTACACTGAGTCACAAAACTTCCTTCAGATGAAAACACAATTATCATTAGCTTTTCCAAAGATACAGGGAGTCATAGCATTTCCCTTGACCTTAAAAAAAGCCCTGCATTTACATTACTAGTCTTCTTTTCCTGGAAAGTGAGCTGGTTTTACCACCCATGTGATAAGTGGTACACACTAAACTAAATCATAAACAGGCCAATTAGGATCAGTCTTGAATTTTGGGTGTCAGTTACAAATTATCATTTTTTACATTCAGCTGTACCTGGACTACTCCATTCCTTGAATAATTCCAAGAGAAAATGGATAGACTTACCCACTGGATAAATTGTATGTTAAACACAAAGTTAAACGGGGAAATTTTCTTCATATTTCAGTGGAAATTATGTCTCCATTATGTTTTTTTCCATATAACCTTGTTTGTTGTGTTATTCACTTTCCTTCACTGAAGCAGCACAGGAAAATGAAGATGTGAGATTGTCTGTAAAGCCAGTTTTCCCTGTGAAGGTCATGTGTGACTCCAAATAGTCTAACAGGCCCCCAGCAGTCTAGTGTGTGAACAAGTTTTAGGATATTAATTCCTAAACTCACACTAGGAGACTAGTTAACCTTAGAGCACACTTCAAGAAGATGGATTCATCCTACTTGGATGTTTTAGTGGACCGCTATTCGAGGAATTACCATTTCTAAGGCAGTGCAGGCAACACTAAACATTCATGTAAAAACTGTCATTTTACTCAATCCTTTGTGCAAATTGAAAAAATAGTGATTTTTTTTTCTGTTATAGAGGATTTATAGGAAATTCAGTCAATTGACAAAGTCTAATAAAAATAATTTTAAAAAATAAAAACAAGAAGAAAATCCCTTTAAATGATCAGATTTTTTTTTTACAATGCCCATTGGAACCATTTTCCCAAACATAATACATTACTGGAATTGTTTTCTTTTCCTTCACTTCTGTTTCACTGGTAAAGATGACCTATCACAGATCAATTTCTCACTGTTTCCAACCATTTTTCTTCCAGGCTGCACGTTGCAGCTTCCCATTTTCAACAAAAGAAAGGATTTAGAGATCAGGAAGTATTGATTTTATTCTAAAGTCAATGCCATATACCCTAAGTGTGCATCAAACAACAGAACTTAATTTACCATCATGCACATGAGACAATTAAGGACAAACCTTTCTGTCAGAACTGCTGCTCAGAAATTGAAAATATGCCAAATAGGCCAAAACCAACTTAACAAGACTGCCAGATTAACTATTAATGAAAAATGGAAAAGCTGATCCATCAAAAATTAATATAAATACAAAAGTCACGTTCATTCATTTTATTTCAATTCAGTGCTTCCCCTATCAGTTTTTCTCAAAGGTGTCTCACTCCAGCACATAACCTATTTTCCTAAATTCTTCATGCTTTGCCTGGTTGTAAAATACCTATCATGAACAATTCTAATTGTCATAGAGACTCAAAAGTCTTTATGGGTCTTTATTAATCTAATTAAATTCTAAAAGTACTTGTGAAGTAACCTTCAAAATACAAACAAAATTAATTGCACTCCATGTTTCTTCAATGCTACTTTGTGTATTACAGTAGCCCTTGATCATAGTATAGATTGCCAATCATATATTGCAGATTTATTTGTATTTATTTCTTTTCTGATGCAAAGAATTGTTAAAAATATGTTGCTTCTGTAAAAATGCAGTACTACTAGTAGTAGTACTAATAGTAGTAGTAGTAGTAGCAGCAGCAGCAGTAGTTGTAGTCAGTACATTTTTTTTCCACAGAAATGGAGATACCCCACTAAATTAAACTACTCACTCCTGAGTAGAGAAAGAGAGAATAAAGGTGGAAAGAGTGCATGAAGGGGTTTTCATTGTTCTTTTGGTTCTTTGTACTTTCAAAAAAATATAGACTTTGCTGCCAAAAGGAACACAGAACTATATCCTGCTGTTAATAAATAATAGGAAGCATTTTGTCTGTTGTCCAAACCCCCTGCTTTTGTCATTCTTAGTCATGAGCAATATTTTATTTCAAAATTAGAGTGGTACTTTTGCTCTATCAGTAAATGGCAGATCAGAATTGGTGTCAATTTATTAGCTGCATTTAGAAGTCGATTCTTCTAAAATGTAATTTTAAATGTGGAATTTTTCAGCTTTCGTCACAATCCTCTCCCATTCAAAAATAAATCAAAATTTTTAATATATAAAAGCTCAAGATAGGTGAGATTTCAAAGGCCAATCCCTGGGAAAAATAAAACAGAGTATCAAAAAACAATTTACCTAATTCTACCAGCTTTTGGGATGGGAAGAGTAATACAAAGGATGAGTGTGATGGTGAAGTCTGGAAAGTTACTTAAATGCTTTTCAAACCTACTTTAGACCGGGCTATGAATATGCTATGAATGCTTTGTTCAAGAAAGATATTCTTCCTGACAAAATAAATGAAATCTGTCTTGATTGACAGCTATGACAAAAAGTTCTCCTTGGCATCTGTGGGACCAGGATTTTTCTATAGGGATCTGCCCTGCTTCTTATTTCCTATCAGTTCAAGAAAGAATTGGCCTTATAGCTAGTTGCTTTGGCATGAAATGAAATGGTATTTACCCCCAGAAAGTATCTGCATTAATCATATTTGGCTGGATGTGAAAACATTCACCTACACTATGAACATTTTTATGTGAGATAACGGAAGACTTTTGTACCCTCAGATCACTATATCTCCCTGATCATGAGACAACTTGCCAAAACAATTTTGATGAAATAACATGAGCATGAATTAATGACTTTTCATTAATGTCATAAAATGCAAGGTTTTCCTGTTATATAGGCGATACTGAGACAGAAGTTTAAGCAAGTAAACTAACTGAATATGAAGATCAGAGGAGGATAAAATTGATGAATTTTAGATTTTAGAAGTAATGGGTGGTTTTTCACACTGTAAAACACTTTGCACTGATTATAACACAAAATTGTTATGCCTAGGAGATGCACCTTACTGAAGTTGCTTACATGAGTGGCATATTTCACATTTGCAGCACACCTGTTAAGTTGACCTAATAAGGTGAACATTTGTAGAAGTGTGTCCTTTCTGTGCCTGCCTAAGGACATCTGGGTCACAACAGTAGTGTCTGACTACTAATAATGAACATATTTATTTACAGCACAGAACATTTGAAAAGGTGGATGCCTATATGGATGTATTTGCAGGAAAGCTACTCCCTCTGTTTGCACCTATTCATTGGGGTTGGCTAATAGCCTCCAAATTTGATATTATATCATCATTTTCATAATTCATCATATTCATAATTTTAATATTTTATTGTCACATCTCCTGCTGACAAAAATAATGTCTGAAAATCAAGGATAGTTTTATTTTCCAGGAAAAAAGACTGATTCAGTACTTTTAAAAGGTTATTTTTGCATCTGGCAAATTAATAAATTCTTTTACTGCTGTATTTGTAGATTTATAATAATTTGGATATAAAAAGTAGAGCTCTGATTGGCATGCAGACAATCTTTAGCTGTATTTCTCCTGACTGTAGAAAACTTCCAGATTACTTTATCTGCCTTTAACACTTGTTACTCTGTAGATATATGCATGTATGTACAAATATTAACGGCTTTACAGTGAAGTAAGGATTAAAGAGGCTTTATCTTTTTATCTTTTTCATCATTATCAGCCACATGGTATGAGCTCCTGTATTACATGAAAAAGAGCATCCCCTGCATTTAGATTATGGTAGTGTACTCTTGTTATGTGTGCCTAGAGATATATTATATAAACATAGCACTTCTGTTTATTAGTTCTTTATGTATGATGTAACTGGAAAAAAAAAAAAGCTGTTTTAGAAAGTTTGGCTGACAGCATATCCATATAGTTACGTGAAAAATATTTGCTGCATAGCTGGAGATCACCTCAGATGAGGAATAGCCTTTCGACACAAGCTTAAAAAAAAGGCATGTCAAGAAAGGTATGAAGACAATGTCCACACTGTGACACTCCCTTTGGGTACATAAAGAAGAGCATTGTATTGTCTGGGTTCAGACTTAGGTTAAATTAGTTGAAGGCCACTAAATAGCTTTGAGTGTATTTATTGCAATTTTTTTCACCACTTGCATGAAGGTAAAATGGTCTTAGAAAAAGTACTAAGTTGGACTCAGGCCTTTTTTGGTTTTCAAATGTGATTTGGGCCAACAAGAAAAAAAACCTGCAAGAACTAACAGTAACAGAGACCCAAAGCAAAAGGAAAAGTTTGTGCTGCAGTTCCACAGATGAGCTGAAGTTCTGCCTGCTGGTGGCAAAAACCATTTGCACAATGAAACTACATTATACGCGATCTCTATAAAGTCCTAAGCAACAGACTGCTGGGTTAGAATTGGTGGGTACTCTTCTCCAGAAATTTTCTATCCTTTCTGCTCCTAAAACTTCTTATAAGTTTCCATAACAAATTTTATTGCTGTTATTGTTGTTACTCTCATTTCTACTAGTATTATTATTACTACATGGCAATGTCTTTGTTTTATGAGAAATAAATTGACATTTTTGTATGGGTTAAACCAGACAGTGGGTTTTACTTTTTGAGCTTTTTTCTTTTTTTTCAGTTTTGAGGAGATTTTGTAGATGAAAATTTAGTTATTTACATGACACTATGGAATATTTTCTTCAGTCTTTCAATATAATTTTTAGAAAATCTTATTCATATGCATGGAGTCTTACATACGTAAAGTATACTCCACAGAGAGAATGGTGATATCCAGCCAAAAAGGTACATGGGTTACAGTCATAACTTACACAGTCGGGAATCTGCAGGCAGAACAAGGTAGAACACAAACTCATCAAGATGAAAACAATTATGTGAAGGGATGCAATTCCACTGGCTTTTAATACTACAAAAGATTTTGAAGTGGAAAATGTCAGAATCCTGAACTAGCTCTATAAACCCTTATTTGTGGTGCGCTTTCCCAGACAGGAAAAAGCAGGATTTCATAAATCCTGCTTTACAAATCTGTAATTATGGAGCTAAAGTCAGAACTTGTTTGGTTTCAAAAAGGAATTAAATTCAGGCAACTTTTTGGAATGCAGTTTCTAGAAGGAATGGTCACCTGCTTGTAGACAAAAGGTGATGCTGCTACAGCTGCTTCTATTCATTATACTATATTTTGTGTTTTCTTCACTCAACCTTTTATACATTGAATCAACCATGTTAGGGGAGAACTTGTGCACTACAGAAGCCCATTTCTGAGCTTCTCTGGGTTTACAGCTATGCCCACGAGGGCAGAATCTCTCCTAATGAAACACAGGAGAATTTACTGAAAGAATTCTTCTGTTTGTCCTTCTCCTGATTTTATTTCTTCTTTTCCTCACTTATCAAATGAAGCAATTGCTTTCTTCCATAACTTTGGTAGGGAGTTAATTCCCAAGATTCCCACTTTGATACTTCCAAGTTCCTGGGAACTCACATTCCTGCCAAGAGCAAAACCATTCAGTAAATCTCTAAGAGCTTTTGTAAATAGGATGCCACATGGCAGATTAATCAGACATTCAAAGCAAATAGCTGAGAGGTTTGGTAAACAAGATTTATAATAATGCAGACTGTTGAGATATAGATACACACACACACAGACACACACACACACACACATATATATATATTTATATATATATGCACTTGCATTACATGCAGGAAACTATTCATACCTGGGACGACTGCATTATTAGTCACAGCACTGTGACCTCTCACCCCAAGTGATAAAGTACACAGGTCAGAATTGACAATACATACTCATGGCTGATCATGGCTGCCAGTTATTGATCCAAAGAGGAGAAAAAAAGAAAACTTTGCAGGAAAAACATTGCTCTGAATTACAAACATGCAACCTCCTGAGACTCAGCAACTCTCTGGGTTTTTCCCACTGGAGCTGGAAAGCAAAAACTGAGTTCAGCCAGTATTTAATATCAAGTGAATGTGGTGTTTAATCAATACTATTCTGCTTTTGTTCCACGATGTGGAAAGCAGTGTCTATTCATTCAGTAAAGGTTAATGCCAAGGGTCAAGTGATTTCACACTCTCTGTAGGATCCACAACATTTCAGTAGTTCAGATGCCTTGGACAATGATGACTCAGTTGGACTGATTTATTGCCACTCTAAGGTCCTGCTTAATGCTGAAGTGCTATCTTATGATAATACCTCAGAAAATAGCACTGATAAAAAAAAGAGGCTGTAATTACCTACATTTTGAAGTAATGTCTTCATCTCTAACATCCGATAAAGATGTAAGGTTCATTTAAAATTATATGCTCCTTGTATTAGCAAGTCAGTTAAATCAGCTATTATCAGTGTGCTCTGGTTTATGAAATGCTATCTATGCAAAAGGAATATGGCTGATGTATTGAGAAAAATGCAAATTGCAAGCAAATCTAATACTGCCCAAATAAAAAAAATACTCTTCTTAGAAGACTGATTAATAATACAAAAAAGGGGGAAATTTTAAGACAATGTATAATAAAAAATATAACACAGGTATTCTAATTGGGCTCTAGTATGTGAGACCACATAAGCAATAGTATGCAAAATTCCTTGTATTTTTCTTCCTCTAAAATTTCTAACTTAAGGGTTGATAGGCAAAAAGGGGAAGACTATAAACTCCCCCTCAATAAGATACACTGAAAGTGACATTAGGTGAGGTCATTGTCTAAATGAGAACACATTTGACTTTGTCAGGGGTTCTAATTTTGAACATGTTAGGATCCCTGCTTATTATTCAGCAATGTCTTATTCAAGATGTGTTTTATATAATGAAAGAAGTTCAGATGTCACTAGGAAAATAGTGTGAGAAGAATTAATTGAAAGCCTTATCAGATAAAAGTAATTTAGAATCCAAATCTATCTAATATATCATTGAATGATGAATATACCAATCAATTAGCAAAATAAAATAAATTCTGCAAATTTCACTGAAGACATCCTATTATTATAAGTGGGAGGATATTTGGAACAGTTAATTACTCCTTATTTTAGGTTCTAAGTATGCAAAAATCCTTTATGTGAATTTTCAACATCGTTCTCTCCCCCCCAATTACAGATATTTAGAAATTTTTTCAGACTTGTTTTAAATAATGGTGTCATGTTTTCAATAACACTGAGGCAGATATAGAAGAAAGACATTTTAATGTGAATTAAAAAGAAAAATCCTTCATTCTTACATCTGTGGGATACTGTGTTGTTTTACAAAAAAGAATAATCAGTGCAAAAAAGGACAAAATGTTCATAGCTATATTTATTGAAAATGGGCTAGTTTCTACAAAAAATATACATTACATGGCAACCAGTTTCCTCTCTTTGATGGAATAAATTGTTACGAATAATATTAAATGGTTAGTCAGTAAATTTCTTTCCACTCTTTGACTTGTCTGAATAGAAGATGTCAAAAATATCATAGGGGGCCAAGAATGACACTGAAATAATATACTTAAAGACCAAAACAGTCCCTCTCCCACAAAGACCCTGTGCTTTATTTTATAGATTTGAAAAGCTCTAAATAAGTTCACAGTTCAAATCAAGAGATTTAAAATATCTGACATCTGTTGTGTTTTTCCTTTCCCAACAAGGTTTTCAAGTCACAATCTGAAGTATAAACCCCTACCACCCTTCTAGTTAAAATTTTATACAGAAGTTTCAATGGCAGTAGCTATCATACTTCAGAGATATAAAAAAAAAAAATCCGAAGATATCTAGAAGAGAAAAATAGAAGTTTACCTACTTAAAAATAGCAGAAATTAAAAAATAAGATTATTTGTGTTAGAAAGGAACGTGTCTTTTTACTTGTACAAGAAGCTTTCTTTAATTTATTTAAAATAGGAATGCCTTGGATTATCTCAGTTTGTGATAACAAAGACTTTGTCACACTAAATCAGACCACTACACCATTAAGTTCAGAATCTTGCCCGCAGGCCCAGTGGGTGCCCAGTCTATCAGACAACAGGAACATCTGTGGAAAACACATATTCTTGCTGACCCTGTTGAATGAGAGTCTCCACTTTGAAGAAGAAACTTTATAGTATTAATTTTTTTACACAAATTAGTAATTGATATTTTTGTGCTGCTAGAGTTTTACAAGTTAGCATTCATCAATTTTATATACAGAAGTACAAAATGCTTTCTGTCTTAATCCTAAATAGTATTATCACAACTACATACAGCCCCATCTCATACACAATATAGAGTTTTGCTCTGAACAGAAATAGCTACATATTTCTGCAATATCCCAAAATCATAATAAAGAACCAGACTTTTTGCACCACTTAGTCAAATAAACAGGCTGGGAAATATGAAGATGGAAAAATTGGGCCAAAAACTTTTGCTAGAAAATTTTGCATAACTAGATGATCTAATGATTCAAATATTTCAGTTTTAATCCAGGAACAGGACTGCATATTCTCTATCTTTTGGACACTGCAGTGGAATTCTAGTACAGGAGGCTTTTTGTAAATTAGGTTTTTAAAAATAATAAGTTTTAGAGAGAAGAGAATGGCCATTCCGACCAAGATCCCTGTAATATCTAGAATTAAAAAAAAAAAAAAGAAGAAAAAAAGACTTGCCTAAAATTAGACTTCTGAATCCATATTTAGGCAATCAAATAAAAGGCCTAATTATGAAGACTGCTAATCAGCCAGGAGCACCTATTTTACTTGGTGTCATCCTATTGCAGTGAGGGCAGTGCACTAGCTGTCTCCTGAAAAATGTAGCTGAGTTTCCAGGCTAATTATGCACTTGCTTTGTGACAGAGTGCAACATCAGTGAGATTTATAAAAGCAGATTTAGCTGCCTTTTATATACTGAGTGGTACAGAATGATTTTAGCTCTCCATTCATGTGAAAGTTATATATGATATGAATGAACACATGAATCAATCACAGATAAAGTGTTTACTACAACTTCATTACTAGTTTTAATTTATTCTCTTCTATTCTGTTTTCTTCTATTTTCATAACTTTTGTTTTTTGTTTAATCTTCATCTGTGCATGACTTTGGGGTTTGGCAGGGACTTAAAGTTTAGTCATGTAACATTATCAGAGCACAATCAAATTAAAATATTACAAATACTATTTTCCAAATATTAAAAAATATTAAAATGATTATATAAGAAAACACAAATACTGATTTCATATTACCATGCCACCTGAAAAAGACAGTCAAAAGAATGGAAAAATAAATCTTACTTATTTTTATGAAAAGTAGCACATTAATAAAGATGATTCTGTTTAAGAAACTGTACTAAATACATGCATAAGTAAAAAACAAAAAAAAAAACAAAACCCCCCAAAAAACAAAATCAAAGCCAAGAACACCCCAAACCAAAGTCATCTGAATTCTGTTTCAACAGCTGTCAAGTACAAGACAGTAAAAGAAACCTGTCAAGGCTTAGAGTTCTTATGGGACAGGTTTCACTGCAGGACCAAAACATTGATTTCCAGGAAACTTAAAAAAAAAAAATTCTAAATCAGGCTATCACCAAACCTTGACATGAAATCTTTTCTTCTAGAATCGTTGTTGCACTTTCACTGAAGTGTGCAATGGATTTCATGCACTAAGGTGCAACCTGTTGAGAATGCATACGTGCATCTCTAATCTCTTAAAATTATCAATTTGAAGTCTCCAACTGCTTAAGGTTGACTTCTAGTAACCGAGAAGATTCAATTCGGCATACTGAGCAAAACTGAAATCCTAACTGAACTCATTGAGTGACTTTGGAAAGACAAGACAGTTTATGCTCCCAGCTGCACAAATAACAATGGAGTAAATGTGGCTTTTCATAACACTATGAGTTGCAATGGACACCACAGCAGGCTGAAAGGGATAAGCAAGCTCTCAGAAATTACTCAGGTAATATCACGCTATAACTCATTCAGTCAGAAGAACTGAAACCAAGACAGATTTAAAAACCTAAGCAAAAAACTCAGACTTGTAAAGAGTATATATTACTTTCTTTCATATTTTCTTACTTTCAATAATTTCTACAAGCATTTATTTATTTGGGAAATGCAGATCACCATGAAGGAGACTGTAGAAAAGAAGAATTTCCTGTTATTTTCAGTTCTAATGAAAATTCTCATCTAGTTTAAAACTATCATACCATTTTTAAAGTGCTATTATTCTCTACATCGTGTTCACTGTCTACAATATCTGAAACAGGAACTTACGGACCTGTAAGTCAAATCCCCCCCTTTACTCATAGTTGTAATATCAAGTCTCTCTAAAATGTACCCAGGACTAGCTACACTGTATACCTCCAGTCTTTGCTCAGTTCCCTGTAACTTCAGTTGCTGTCCTCCTTCCATCCTGCTGGCCTTGACAAAGCATCCCTCAAAGCATGGTACCTGTGGCTGTCCCCTCTTTATTATACATGACAGGGCTCACCAGAGAGCAGCATCCTGAATCCAGACTTCAGGAATATTCAACAGGCTTGCAAATTTTCCCCACCTGTGAATTAGAGGAGGAAAAATACATCACATGCAGTTGTTTTACTATGCAGCCTTGGTCTGGTTTTAATATCTGCAGTTTTTGAAGTGTGTACAAAGGTGTCATTCCTTATGACAAAAGCCAAATAAGTGCAAATACTGTCATTAAACAGAAAGTTGAGTCTGGGGTGTAATGGGGAGATCAAATTATAGATGCAGTAGCTTTTGCTCAAGGACAGTAAACGTAAGCACTCTTTGTCTTTAAAAGTCATGCCACTGCAGCACACCATTTGGGTTACGCTGATCTGAGTGCTACATAGCATAAATCCTCCAAACCAAGTCTCCAGCAACTATCACTAAGCACAAAAAAAGTGATTAATCCCCAGACTGAAACAATATATTGTCTAGCTGCTGTGATAAATCTCTTACTTCTGCTGGAGCCAGGACTTACCTGACTACATTCTGCAAAAAAGCCCCCAAATGCCCCTCAGAGTGAGATGTGTGCACACAGTCTTTTTGATACAAAATGCATAGTTATTATATACCATTTTTACCTGTAATATAGATACATGTCCTATGAGTGAGGCCTCATAACTTCATTTCTTGACTGTGATTATCAAATAACACATACTTAAACTAGATGACAAGAGGAACCAGAACTCTCTGTGAGTCAATCAAAGACAGCATGGTTTGTCTAGCTTGGATAAAGAAGCCTTTAATCTTTACATGCACATTATTTATTTGTTCTGCCATTGCACATTGCCCACCATGGTGAAACCCTCATCCAGAGCTAGAGCAAATAGACAGTATCAAATGGAGAAGCTCTTACCTCCTTTCATAACTGATGATTTATCATCTTCTCAGGCATCTAAATACTGTACTTGTTCATAATGCTGACTGAAGATCAAATGGGCATGTGACAGCCTTCCTCCACAACCTCCCATCCCTCTCCCCACACAGCTGTTCGCATAATATTTGAGGTCAGTCCAGTCAAAGTTACTTCAGCTTTCCTACAATTTCTGACAATCCTGTAGGTTTTGGCTGCCAGTGCAAACAAGCTGCCATCACATCCCCAGGATCAGGGAAGATTTTAAATTTCAGTCAGCTTGATCCTAATTGTTTACCTTAGATAAAGATGAGGAGTTGTCAAACTACACAATTTCCATAGCTGTCAAGGATGTTTTTGAACATGCAAATCTGCAGTACCTTTTACTGCAAACATTGCAAAAAGCTTTAAAACCAGGACATATGAAATATGTATACTTTTTTTTGTTTAAAAAAAAATCTATGTCAGCATATAGGCCTTCACCGTGCATATCAATGTATTGCTGTCTCTTTTGTTTTGTAGCCAGATGGAAACAATAAAGCATCAACAGCATTGTCAGCTCCTTCGATTTATCTTGTTTCAGCCTTTTATTATATACAGGCATGAAGAATGTTATTCTTACTCAGTTCTTATTTTGCTTGGAAGCCTTGAAATTTTCTGACAGTGTGATCTAATCTCATATACAAGGCCTAATTTACCCTATCAAGGAGGTATCCAAGAAAGGAGGGTGTACAATACAGCTGCTTGTCCAACATCCTGAGGGATGATGAGCAGTCTGGAGGGTACTGGGTTCATTTATCAGTTGTCAGATAAACACTAGTCTTCCTCACTTGTGATCACATTGTCAACCCACAATCCAGAAAACATCTGACTATGGCGTGTGCAGGACCTTAAAAGTGAGTAAAAGATGTCAGCATCTTAGCACTTAATGCATGAGAAACTGTTTCCAATAACTAGATAATTATAGCTAACTCTTTCCAACAGTCATCATCACTAAGTTCATCTGGACAAACAAGTACATTTAATATTAATGAACTTATAATAAAATGTTTTTTAGGAAATGTGTGTGCAAGTGCCAAATTAATTTCATCTTTGGTGTTTTGAAACAAAGATGTATAAATCCATACAAAGTTTAAACTGATTTGGTTTACTTTAGGCTCACAGGCATCTTTAGCTCTTTTACCCAATGCTGTGGTCTCCTCTCTCTACACAGACCTCAGTGGCTGTTGATGCACACAGGGGCAGATGTGGTGCTGATTCTTCAAGTCTAGTGCTGAACTTTGAATTCTTCCAGCTATGTTATAAACCACACATAAAATGGATCTTGCACTCACAACAGAATTGTGCCTTTTTAATGAGAAAACACTCTGAGTTTTACCTGGCTAGGAGTTTTCTTCATTAGAATTGGAGGTTTCTTGTTAAATGGCCTACAAAAACAAGGGATGATTTGAAATGCTAATGAAAGATCCAGAAAAAAGAGACTGAAGAATCTGTTGGAGAAACTGCAGAATCAACCAAGATGCAGAGAAAGACAGTGAAAAGAGTACAATATTTATCTCTACTGTGGTGAATTGCCTTCATGAGGCAGAAATATTGAAGACTATTCCCTGCTTTTGAGCCTTTAGTGTAGGTTCATTTTAAGACATTTATTTTGAATAAGTGAGATCACTCTGTTCCAGTTACAGGAACCCTGTACAAAATACCATGCTTCCCCACTTTCCACATGAAATAAACATACAGGAGCAAAACAGACAAGATTTCTTATTATATTTGGCAGTTAATCTTATGACTCATTGCCAATATACATTTTTTTTCTAGAAACACATTGGTTATAGTATATATAGAATGTTAAAACCTTTAAATCCTAGAATATTGTAAGACTAAGATGAGCACAGCTATTTCCAGTACAGAAATACAGTTGTCAAAAAATAAGAGCACCCTTTTACTTTTTTTAAGGACAAGAATCCTCTGTGCTCCCTCAGACATCTTCAAGTGGTTGTTGAAATATATTATTCTGCATGTTTAATACCACATAAGATTCTGAAGAGATGAAGTTATACAATGCCTTAGGCAATTATGAACAAGGATTTTAGGGAAAAAGAAGGCTGCAATGTAGAGAATAAGCAGCATGATATAAGCAGAATATTTGATATTTAGGGCAACAAAATGAATACTATGCTGTCTTGACTACCACAATACAAGACATCATTTTTTTCTATGCATCTTAGATCTATTTATCTGAACCAGCAATGTTCAAATTCATTTATGAAGCCATTATTGATTTGTGGAACGTGACTTAAAATCTCAGCAAACACTGAACTATCTGTGAGAAGCTCTTAAATACTGAACGTATGTAACTAGACATCTCAATTTAACAACCAGACATACATTTAACAGCATTAATAGCTAGGCACTTAATGGATCAATTCCCACTGTTTGTGTAATGTGGAAATAAAAAAGGCTTATTAAATGACAAGCTTTCCCTGGTTTTTGCTAATTAATTATATACTGCATCTGGCTGCTAATTTAGTGGGAAATTGCAGCCCAAAACTATGGTTTCTGCTTGAACTTTGCCTCAGCACCACCTAATTCCGCTCAGAGTGCAGCTGCGACCTGCCTCTGAACGACGGCAGTATTAAATTAGAGCACAAGGCCATCAATTTCATAAGTAGTGTAGCAGGTAATTTGAATAAGGACAGTATTAGTATTCTGCCAGTGCACAACTAAAAGCAGCTGACCTTTCAGACCAGAGAAGATCCTTGAACACATCTAGCTGAATTGGTGAACACAGTAATAATCTGACCATGTTAAGAGTGCCAAGAGAGACTTTTACAGCTCTGCACCCATTACTATATATCAGCTATTCTACAGTATATAAGAACACTTTATGTACAGAAAAATAAGGTTATAAATAGAACAAAGGCAATGTGAGAGATATATTTCAAGTGACATATTTGAAAATTTTCCTTATTACCTTGATTTATGGTATAAAGAATGTAAAATTAATCAATGCACATAAAAATGCACTATGAACACCCACATAACAACCCAGTGACTTTTTACCACAAATTTAGTACCAGGAAGAACACAGGTATGTGTTGTACAGTAAAAGTAAAGCATATAAAATTATTTTGCCGTCATATCTGTTCTAAAAACAGAAAAATAAGAAGAATATAGCATTTTGTCAGGAGAAAGTGAATGTTTTTCAGCTAATTGACAAGGGTTTTTTGAGATTTATAACTACAGTAAAAAGTCCCTAACAACAGACTGTTGGTCTTTTGTCACAGCTCTGAGTGAAATTCCCTTATATTCAGTGAATCCATTCTGAAAGGAGTAAGGAGGTTTTTTTGCAGGGGTCTGCTTAAAAAAAATTAAAGATCACACATTGATAGCAAGAGAAGAAACATCATGATCATACCCATATGACTGAGGGAAGAACAATCTATATGAAGAGCAGAATAATGGTTTTTCTGGTTTGTTCATTTTGTGAAGAATTGGTGGCAGAGGGAGTTATTTTCTTTAACCATGTGAAGGGAAGGTTTTTAAAGAGTAGATAATACCAATCAATCAGAGACATCTTCTAGAAGATCTTTTTAAATAGGAGTAAGGTTTTCCATACGGTCCTAACACCTATTTGTCAAAATGTCCCTTTAAGTAATTCTCAGAATTATATAGTGGAAAAGCACAGTATGGTACTAGAATGTCTCCAGAAGCTGGGACACACAGTAAAACCTGTCTGAGGGTCTTGTCTTTTATTTCCTTCCCGAATGATACAGTTTAGGCCCTCAGGTCTTCCATATCCACCACTTATTTCAGAAATGGTCATGCGTTCAGGTACTGTCAGTGATCATACAAAAAACTGTTTACCAATTCATGACTGAAATGTTTAGCAATACTTGATGCCCCTCAAACTGGCAGGCCATTTATTTTCAATGACATAAACCTGTTTAACATGATTTTCCTTGACCTTACCGTAGAATTGCACAAAAAAAGAGTGAAGTTTAAAGACAACAGTTCTGTGGACATGAATTGCTAAATCAGTATGAAGGAATTGATATTTCTTTTGTGTCACAGTGCACGTTGGTTTTTGAAGCATTTCTTGCAAATATTTGACACAGTCTGAGCTTTTAAACCTGTCATCACAGTAAACAGATATAAGTTCATTTTGGACATTTACCTTTTATCCTCCCAAGCTGGAGCTAATGAGAGCCACCCATTCAGGTTGGCAGTAAGACTCAGCAGAAGAGCTATGCATATTTATGCAGACTCCTGGAAACTGACAGAGGAGACACATCTCCCCAGAAACCAGTTCAGAATTTCAGACCATTTTTACTTTCCTTAGTACTGCAGGAAAATAGACCGAATTTGGAGGGAAAATTGATATTTCAATACTACTACAATACTGAACACATTTTTTGTGGCAGTAACCAGGCATACATCATATTGACAGACAATTTAGAAAATGGTATTGTTCAGTTAAAATATGTATAAAGCATTGTGGGCTATATGAAATATTTATGTACAGATGCAAATAGCAGGTTAGAAGACCCCTCTGGGGCAGAAGAAGTCCAGTCTGGAAGTAACACAAATAAAACAGCTGATATGAAAATGGGGAGGTAAATTGCTGACTATAAAATAATGCAATCCTCACCTGTGGTTTCACAAAGTCCCACAGTATTCCCACCATGAATTTTTTTCATTTGTACATATTTCAGATTAAAACAAGAATATTGTCCCAGATTACAAGTTTAACAAGTATGAAAGTGAACTCTTTGGTGGGAGGAAAAAAGGCTCAAAATTAGAACAAAATATTTAAAAAGAGACCAAAACTGAATGATGACCAGGTGTTAGACAAGAAGGACCATGTGACTCCAGGTTTGTTTGCTTTTCCATCCTAAATTCTAGTCTAATTCATGCCTTTACTTAGTAACAGGTTAAATGCAGTGGATATATCTGCACCCAGCCTATCTTGAATGAAAAGATCCATGAAAATAAGGATTGATAATATTAGAATAAAGGAGGAAGATGAGAAAGAATGAGATATGTCAGGGATTGAGATATCTAAGGAAAAAAATATTCCTTTCCTCCCCCATCTATTTCAGCCTGTGCAGACTCTGCAGTTGCCCAACATCAGACAAGCTTTTTCTTAGTTTCTAGGGCTAAATTTATGCTGGAAACTTAAAATCATGAAGTAGACTTGTAAATCAGCATTTTTCAGCAAAAAAAAAAAAAGTTTTACAAACTCATTTGAGTTTCCTGTCTAACATACTCATCCTTCATACCTCTTTACTTTTGTCTTTTCTTATTTCCCACAGTTTAAAGAAAAGGTATTGTTACATGCTTAAGCCACAGAGGACTGAGTGCAATGTAAAAATGTTACACAAAAGACACATTGCAAGGTATTTCCATTAAACTTACACTGCATAAAAATGGAAGGTAAACGAGACAGGATTCATTCACAAATAGAGCCTTTAGTCTGATTTGTGGTGGTAAACATGCCTTCATATGCTAAGAATATATTAAATTACCTTTTCTGCAATTATTAAAATTCCTTCTCCACCTTACAAGCGAAATTAATTTCAAGTGCCAATAAACTCCCCAGTGAGCTTTCCCATCAAATATTTCACAACTAAAATGTTAAATACATCTACTAAAAGGGGACAAGTAATAGTATAATCCATTTTATTTTAAAAAGGGATGCAATTTCAGAAAGTACTAATATAATAATATAACCACCTGGTTTAAGTGTGATGCTGTAAAATACCTTATCTGCCAGTCTACATATCTAAAATACACAGTAGATGTACATACAGATGGTATTTCTTAACAGAAACTGCTTAACTTTAGAATTGTAGTGTTTGAGATCAGTTTTAAAGCAGCCAAGCAGAAAATGATAATTACTGCAATAAATACTGATTTTCTTCAGGGCATCCATGTCATGTTAGAAAAAAATCCAGTGTCTTAGCTGTACTTAATTAGGCAACTCATGTTTTCACTAACTGAAATGGGGAAAAAGTAGTCTATAAATTTGTTAATTAACTAAATGTGTTCTGGCATTTCTGATATAGCTACAGTTCTGGAGAGAAGGAACCAAAAGGCTGAAATCCCACTCTATAGTATAGAAGAAATATAATGATGAACCTATCTTTCTAGACAAATGTATTATTTTTCATTGCTAAACCTGAAGCTCTCACAAAAGATACAATGACAACCAGATCTCCTTCTCCACTAGCAATATATCTTTTAGAATTATTTTTAAGGATGAGATTACTGGCTGCAAGGGTAAAAAGTGTTGAAGTAGGAATAGTTTCAGAATGTTTCAGTATAAAGCAAGTTTTGCATCCAGTCCTGAATATAGCAGAAATAGTAATTTTGGTGGCTGTCTTTTTTGGCTGGCTGGTTCTTTCGGTCTTACTCCCTTGTCATTGAATTCCAGACACTTTGGACGTGACTGCTTTGAAGGTTTCGGCTCTGGCACTACTGGTATATTGATAGGACTTTTTATTGCTTCAGCTGACCTCTGCAAAGGAAGGCTGTGACTGGGAAAATTTTCTGTTGGTGTAAGGACTAGTCCCTCGCCAGGACTTGTAAGTCACAAGTTTGAATGGATCTGTGTTCAATGGAAAGCCAGTATTACATCATAGTATGGTATTTTTATAAGGACAGTAAAACAAATTAATTGCTTCTATTTCTGCATTTAAGCAAATAACAGAATCCCATTCCCTTTACTTCTTACAGTCAATTACCTCTCTTTTCTGTTTCTGTGCTAAGGAAATTTAATGAGGTTTTTATATTCATTGTATAATAGAATTAATCTTATCTGAATCCAGCCTTGATAGTCCCAGTCATGCTTGCACCTTGGTAAGAGCTCTGCTAGTCTTTAATTATCTTTTCCTCTTCATCCATATTCCTTTTCACACAATAAATATCTTTAATGCCATCAATGACAGACTCTCTTTGGCCCTATTATTTCTGTGACTCACCATAGGAGGAAAAAGCTAATCCTCACATATATCCCTATTCCTTGGCTCTACATTAGTGCATCTTGGGAAGGAGCTGTCTAAAAATGCTGGAAGGCATTAAAAGTGTAAAAAATTAAGACTAGACTGAGAATCAAGTAGAAAATGTCTAACATAACAGAAAACTATTAATGAAATCCTGAAAAAACTCACATCCTGAATACGACTTCAAATCTAGTCACTGTGACTCAGAAAACCATCAAAAAGCAAGGTAGGACTATGGACAAAGAAAAGATCCAATGCAGGGAAAATTTTCAATGGGGAAAGGCACAGTAAGTTAGGAATGTATCAGGAAAAAAGAACCTAGAAGTAACAAGATGGGGGATCATACAACAAAATTCTCTGAAGTCAATAGGAGTACACTGAGATGCTTAGAGAATAATTAATAGCTATTTCATCCTGAGAACTAGTAGGCATTTAGAGAACCAGTTTTAGCACAAATGGAAGTAACCAAGTGCATTATGCAAACAAACAGAACCAATCTTTGGCTCAGGATACGGTCAAGTACAAACAGATTCTGGAAGGTTTCTAGGGACATAGGACCAGGTTTGCATCCTTCTGGATGTCCAGTTCTCAGCATAACATTTTCATGGTCAAATAAAACTGCGAGGAAAATCTGTCCACATGGCTGTGCCATAATTTACCAATACATGGTCAAACACACTAAATCATTGGAATTTTCTCTAAAAATTAAAATGTCAGGTTTTCATGGCTATTGTTTTTGTTTTATTGCAAAGTTCAAATTAATGAAATTATCTTTCTTCAAATATTTGAAGTTTTCTTTCCTCACATACTTGAAGTTTATAATCATGATCCTGGTCTCAATCTCATTTTATTAATTCACAATAAAACAAAACAACATGCCACAAACATTATATGTGCCTGAATTCAGACCTTGGATTTATCATTCTCTTCTCAGTGACTGTTGAAATCATCCCAGTCCTGCTATTCATACTGATAACTCTGGCATCATTTTTCATTAGGTCCTCCTCCTAAGGCTTCAACCCTAAACTTTAACAAAGTGTGCAGATTTTTCCTGCCTAAGGAAAAATCTCCAATATACTTTCTAATCTATTCATCCTCATAAACCACCTCACATCCTGATTACTGGGACATCTTCTTCCATCACACTGTTAAATAAAACCTTGTCCCCTTCATATCCTTCAGGATGCCACTGGAAAGATACAATGTACTGCTTTTTACATGCGATCTTTGTCTTTTTATAATACAAACAACCCATAATATTATTGCTAATAAAAATAATAATGTTATCGTGGTAAATATAAGAATAATACTAAAAAGAAATTACATAGTACACACTACAACACACAAATCTCAGACAAATATCTACTCTCCTTTCAGTTTTATTAAGGTAGACCCAAAAAATTGCTTGAATAACTTCTCTGTTGACAATGGTTCTCACAAGAGGAGAAGCCACTATCTTCCAATCTTGACTGGCCAAAAGCCCCTATAACAGGCAATTAAAAAATGTGTAAGGATTTTCCTAAGGATTGCCTTATGCTTTTCTAGTTCTTGAGTTTAATTGAAGCCCCCAGAGCAATAAAAGACAAATATTCACTGAAAAGGGAATACTTTTTATTTTGGTATTCTTGGTTTTAAGAGCAGTTTTAGGAACAAAGAGCCAAAGAACATTTTGGGTTGTAAGGGGTGTTTAAAGGTCATCTAATCCAACTCCACTGCTGTGGGCAGGAGCACGTTCCACCAGATCGGGTTGCTCAAAACCCCATCCTGCCTGGGCTTGAACACTTCCAGCCAGGGCAGCCACGGCTTCTCTGGGTAACTTGTTTTACTGCCTCACCACCCACACAGAGAAGAGTTTCATCCTAGACTTTAATATAAAGCTTCCCGCTTTCAGTTTAAAGCCATTACCCCTTATCCTATCGCTCCATGCACTTCACAAGAGTCCCTCTCCTGGTTTCCTGTAGTGTCTCTAGGCACTGAAAAGGGCTAAGGACAAACCAGAGCCTTCCTTTCTCCAGGCTAAATCCCAATTCTCTCAGCTTGTCTTCATAGCAGTGGTGGTCCAGTCTTCTGATCATCTTTGTGTTCTACTCTGGACTAATTCCAACATACCCTTATGCTGGAGAGGTGGATGTAGTATTCCAGATGGGGTCTAAGGGTAGAGGAGCAGAGTAGAGAATCACATGTCTGGCCCCACTGTCCATGCTTCTTTTGATGCACACATTTGGCTTTCTGGGCTGCAGGTGCACATTGACGCCTCATGTCCCGTCTCTCATCCAACAGCAGCCTCAACTCCTTCATCTCAGGGCTGCTCTTGGTTTGTATTTCCCCTGGCTGTTGTTACTGGAAATCTCCCTGACTCACGTGCAGCACCTTGCATTTGGTCTTGTTGAGCTTCATGAGGCTCAACAAGGTCCATCTTGTTAAGGTCTTTCTGGAAGTCACACCTTCCTTCCACCACAGCAGCAGGACCCCTCATCTTGGTGCCGTCTGCTGAAGCTTTCTGAGGGTATGCTCGCTCAATCCCACTTTGTATGCAATTGATGAAGATATTAAAAAGTATTAGTCCCAGTACAGAATCTTGAAGGCCTATTTGTTCTTGAAAGACTATTTGTTCCTGGTTTCTACTTGAACACTGAGCCATTGACTGCAACATACTAGAGAAGGCCATCCAGCCAATATCTTACTCTTCTAGCAGTCCATCCATTAAACTCATATTTCTCCTATTTATAGGTATGCATGGTCCATGGGAACATGTCAAAATCTTTACAGAAGTCTAGGTAAATGACATGCACAGCTGTCCCCTTGTCCACTGATGCAGTCATTTCATTGTAGAAGACCTGTAGGTTAAGGCACAACTTGACCTTGGTGAAACCATGCTGGCTGTCTCTAATCAGCTACTTTTCTTTCAACATATTTTCCATGAGGATCGGTTGCATGATCCTACTGGGCATGGAGTAAAAATGACTGGTCAATACTTCTAAGGGTTCTCCTTTTTTAACTCTTTTTAAAATGAACGTGATTTCCCGCTGTTTTCAGTCATGGCTGACTTCACCTGATTGTCACTAGTTTTCTAATATGATAAGGAACTTGGCAACTAGATCATCAGGACTCTAGGGTGCATCTCACCGGGCCCCATGGAATTCTGTATTCCTCAGGCAGTCTTGAATTTCATTCCACTTATAGTTGGAAGGAATTAATCCCTCAAATCCCTGCCTTGACATTTGAGAGCTGTGGGAAGAGAGATTATCACTGAGGTGAAATAATTTTGTGTACCTTTTCTTTCTTTTTGTCAGGTCTTTCTGGTTCTTCTGTCTTACTTAGCAGGGGGATACATTTACTTAAGCTGCATAAACCAGGAATAGAGGGAAAGACCTTAAATCAAGTGCACTAAGAAAGAGAACACAATAAATGATAGTGAACACAATTTACAACTTTTTAACTAGTAAATTGCATTTCTTAAACTAGACAATACGCACAGCTTTGTCTCTAAGCATACAGTAAAATGAAGAGTAAAATTATATGTAATGAATTGATAACATTGTAAGTCACTGAAAATGAGAGGTTTAAAGTGTAGCTGGTTGAACTCTGAGATCATATCACTTTGTGTAATTTTAAAAATTGAAGTAATAAAGCTTCTTAGGCTACCTGACAATAATAGTTTTGGGGAAATTTAAGGCACTGGTGTGAGACAGCGACAATTATGAAAAAAAGAAGTGTAAAATTAGCTTAGGTAAACCTGTGGAAAGGCAAGGTGCTTTCCATGGAACAAAGATGTTTTTAACAAAGCCATTGTTAAAACTATTCATATGTGGCTATTTCTGTTCAGAATTAAATAAGAGCAAAAAATGAGGTGTTAAATAGGAATGAACATCAAAAAATATCATAATATATTAAAACCAGAATTTGCATAACAACCTTTCCTAGTATTGTATTCCAGGTTTTGGGATGCACCAAGAGACATAACTGGTAAACTAACAAGTCAACAAAATGTTACAAAATTACCTTAGATCCTTATGATACCTAAATCAAGAATAGAGACAGGAAATCATCCTATAAACCTTTTGTCTATGTTTATTATTGGGAAAAAATTTTGATGTCTCTAAATTAACTCTTTCCATTCTAAATTTCTTAGACAGATCAATCATTTCCTAGGAATTTTCAGAAGCTTTACTTCATACAATTTTTCACAACAGCTGTGATTAAAAAAAAATAAACCTCAGTAGACATGAAAAAAAAAATCACCATAACAGGTCAGACCAAAGTTGTCTCTATCACAAAAACATGGCACCTAGTACCACCTCTAGAGGAGAAAGGGTACATGAGGAAGTGTATGTGGAACAGGAGATTAATGGAGAAACCCTGGTATGCCATTGCATCTTTCAGCAGTTACATCTTCTTGACTGTGAGTTACATTCCAATCATATTTACTAGCCATGAGGATTCATAAACTTAACTAAATCTAACCTATCACTACCTTTGTCTCCATGATAGCCCATGGCAATGAGTTGCACTACACATTTCAGAGATGCATGAAAATTACTTCCTTTGTTAATTTTCAACCTGCTACCTGAATACTTCTTTCAATGAAAGAAGCAGAAAAACATAATTAAACTGAAAATATTTTTTTCTTATACTGAAAATATTTTTTTCTTCTGGAGCAGTAGTAACCTTCAGCTGCTAGAACAACAGCAGATGTGCAGTAGATGTGTTATACCATGTTGCAGTTACCTGGGGACTATCACCTTCCAGATTAGTAACAATACACCACATCACAAGATGGAGACTTTAGAAACAAATGACAAAACAAAAACCAACCAAAATAACTCTCTACTATACAGACTTCAAGACACAGTAAGTTGTTACAGCACTTTCCTAATTCCAATAGGAAGACTGCTTTCCAGCTATAGAGAGAATTTTGAGTTCATAAGCATGAAAAAGGATCGTGAAGTGTCCCCGTCAGCCGTGAGTCCTGCACTTAATTCCAGACCAGCACAGCACCTCTGTTATCCCAACCCCTGCACCACAACAGAGAGAGAAGATGGACAGCTGTGTGAGGCAGTGCAGTGGCTTTCATTTTGTGAACAAATGGGGCAAGAGGCAGAGCAAAACTATTTCTAATTGACACCTGTATGTGGAATTGGGACTTAGAGGTGAAAGGCTAGCATGGTAATTCTCTATTGCAGTCCAGCTCCAGCTACTCTTATTTCTGGACCTAGATGGATAATGACAGGACTATGGGAAGGAAAAAATGATGAGGTGTGAGCTATACTATAGACATGGGAAAATTATGCCTTTTAACTAGTGAAAAAGTACTAGTGAAAAAGAAAATTATAAAAACAGAGCAAGAAAAAAAATAATTACTTTATCCAGTAATCACATGATGGCATGCACTGCCCCGGTTCCAAACTACTTCATCAGAGTACAAAAATAACCTTGTCAAAATCAGAAGGACTAAAGAAGCAAAAATATCACCCATTCAACTATACTAAAAGGCAAGAAGACTTATTTGAAATAGACACCATAAATATATATATATATACACCCTCTTAAGTGAGAAACAAAACCCAAACTGAGTTGCACTGACTCTGCTAGTCAGAGTAGTTATTGTTTCACATCACATATTTCTTTACCAGATATTAAGATTCTATTCCAGATAAGATTAAGTTAGGTTGTCAAGTGGCATTCCTCATGATGATAGTACATAATGGAGTAGAAAAATAGTGTATAAAAATTAACAGCATCTTAAAAAAGTCTCAGAAAGCAAGCTACCTTGTAACATGCAGAAAATTTTCATGTCTCAGATGAAGAATTCTGAAAAGAGAGTCTGGTACATGCAACAGACTGTCCATGGAAGTGGTGGAATTACCACCCCTAGAAGTGTTCCAAAGGCTTGTGGATGTGGCACATGAAGTCACAGTTTAATGGTGAACATGTGGGTGCTGGGTTAACAGACTTAATTTTATATGGGGCAGGATAAAGAAAATAAATTAATAAATTATTTATTTATTATTAAATTAATACATTGATAAATTAATAAATTATTTCTTTATTAATAAATTCATTTATATGAACCAGACTTTAGAACTTCATTTACTACAGTTGCAACAGAGTGATTTTGTATGCTAGTGCAGCAGCTAAGTTTATTTATGATATTCTAAACACTAACCATGGTTTTTGTTCAGTTTGTTATCCATGTCCAAACAAAATTTTGTCAAAACACAGCATACTGTCTGCTAGCAGAGAGGCAAAAATTTTTCAGGAAAGGAGGGGTTGTTAGGATTTGGAAGGAATGTGTGAGCTGGCAAAAATTATGTTGTATTTTGTTGCCTCACTGGAGTAATGCATTTCTCAGGTGTTTAGAGGAGAAACAGGTCCAAGCTTTACAACTGTGTGCCTGAAGAGTTTATAAAGGCAACGTATATGTAGATCTAACCACAGGCTACCAACAGCTATCAACAGGAGCCAAATTATAATCCCCTCAGAAAGGTAGCTGTAAAATCTATCATTTTACAAGGGAATTCAGCATAGGAAGAAAGGAAAACAGACCAGTAAGCTGTGTCATTCCAATGCTGCTGTACAGCACCTGGCCTGTAACAGCAGGTCCTGCCTTCCATGCTGTTTATAGCTGAGCAGCTAGACCATTAATCAAATTTATACAATGTAATGGAGGAAAAAAATGGCCAACAGCAAATTCATTCAGAGCAGGATTTCTTATGAGGACCAGATTCTAAGGGAAAGAGGCTGAAGAGACAGTCCTGTAGTATTGTACTTCCCCGGCACTGCCAGCTACTACAGGTACTCAGGAGGTGTTTATATACATGCCTTCATATACATTTTAAAACCATTAAATACACTAAAAAGCCATTTATCATTTCTCCACTGCATGAGAACTTGAGCTGTAGACTCAATCATGTGAGAAGAAGTGAGGGGTTTTGTCTGTTTTGAACCTGGTGCCTCCGAATGCAACAGGAATAGCTCTCCTCTTACTCAGTTTAGCTCCTCTGGGATTGTCCTTCACATGCCACAAAATCCCATGCAGCCCACCACACTCATTGTGCACTCTGCTGAGTACCACAGGGAAGAAGTTCTGCTTGTTCACCCATTTGCTATCAAATACTGACCAGGGTAAGATTTCTCACATATCCCATATCCCATATCTTTTGGTTTATTGTGATTTATTTTGTATGGGTGTTTTTTAAATTTTTGTGGGGGTTTGTTTGTTTGTTTGTTGTTTGGTTTTTTTGGGTTTTTTTTTTTGTGGCTGGTTGGTTGGGTTGTTTGTTTGTTTGTTTTGTGGCAGGGGAGGGGGGAATGTTGGTTGGTTGGTTTTGGTTTTGATTTTGATTTTTTGATTTGTGATTTTGGGGCCTTTGGGGGATTTTTTAGGGTTTTTTTGGGTTTTTTTAGTCGGGCTTTTTGGTGCTTTATCTTGGGATTTTTTGGCAATGATGGAGGGCCAGGGGGTGTTGAGCAAACCTACAAGCATTAGAAAATTTTCTCTTTGATATAGATGAAAAGGTTGTATTTCATTCCAAATGTACAGTAGACACTGCTGTAAATATCTCTTGGTGAAGTCACAATGTGATCTAGCTATCATTCCATATATATCTCTTTGTTGCTGTACATTTCTGTCCAGAAAAGAAAGATTGAGTTTGAGAGAGTCCTGGATTTCCTCAACATTCTTTCCATCTCTCTCTTATGGTCACAAGAATATTTCCCTGCCTATCTATCATATTAAGATCTAGTTTTAGTATTTAGAGTGTATTCATAAATACTTAATAAATAGTTCTAAATTTTTTTTATTATAAACCAGGTAAATAAATTTTTTTGGCATAGAAATTCTTCAGAAATGGTTGATCTTGCATTGCTAACAAAATATTAATAACATATTTGCCAAACACTAAAATGCATCTTAACTTACTAAATTTCTGTAAGTTATTTCTCTCTGCTCTCAAGCATGAATAAGTTTGTACGCATTCTTAACTGGTCCTATTTGCGTACACTGTTTCTAGGGAAGGGTTAATTACTGCTCAGTGTTAATCAGAATGGAATATCCTTACCATTATATTGAATGTCAAAAGTAATTTAAGAAAGTGAACTGAGAAAAAAAAATTGTCTTCTAGAAGAAATATATAATCTATTTATAAACCAAAATCTGAAAAATATAAGTTAAGTTCTAAATACAATATACCTAGAATCAGCTATCCTCCTACACAGTTTAACCAAATGAAATCATAAAAACACCTATACTCATATGCAACATTTGCAAGACTATGAGACTAGTGTATGCCTTATACTAATGCTAAAGAGTATATCTCTAAATTGTTTCACTTGATTTCTGCATAAAAAAAAAAAAGAAAGAAAAAATAAATCAGCATGTTTGTGTGCAGAAATTAGACTTGTACAAAGAAATCAGATTCTTAGCTAGTCCTACACCTGTTGGCATTCATTTATTTTAGTACATGAATTTTGGTATTTGACGCAGATATGCTCACAATCTACCACTCCCAGTGATATTCTCAGCTCTCATTAAACAACAAAAGAAACAGTGTTCAGATTTAACTCATTATTTCTTATTATTATAAGAAATTGGACTATTGTACTATTTCTGTACTATTGTAATATGACATTTTGCAAATAATAACTTATTAATTATTAAGGTATTATACTACTGTTTTTGTTTTGAAACATCTCAGGTACACATGTATGAGTCAAGAAATCCACAATGTTTTCCAGAGTATTAGAAGTTCTTTCCTAATCTCTTTATAAAACATTTTTTGTTTACTATATCACCTTTTCTGAAAACATTGTGGTATCAAATCTTTCCAGTAAAGCTTCTTCTCAGAGTGACTTTTGCCCAAACTGATAGAATTAAAAGATGATGTGAAGAAAATGGCACAATAGAGATAGAGCATTTGGTTACATGAGGAGACTGAGCCAATAAATAGAAATTCACTACAATAGGTTATTAATAAACATGCAGGCACTAATATTTGCTGGGCAATGCTAAATATGTAAGTTTCAGAATATTGACCAACAGAAAAATATTTAAGTTGAAAACAGAGTTTTTAGGCAACAAACAAGAAGAAGCAGAGCTTTTTAATGCCACAATGTATAAACAATCAAAATCTTACTACAAATATGAGAGATTAATCTCACTGTAAAAGGTTGCACATTGTCTATGGTCCTTGGAATCTACTACCGTATCTGTATCTGACAAAGTGAATTCCCCAAAGAAAGTATTTCTATGAATTAGGAAGATTTCAACAAAGGGGTCACAATAAAAAGATGGAAAGTTTGTAGTTAAACTGCTGGGAGCACAGCTCTGGTCTGTCCTGAAAGGGCTGCAGGGCCCAGGAGGCCGCTGCAGAGGGGACACAGTATGTGTCTAATCCAGAGGTTGTGGCACCTCCAGAGGTCACAGAGTTGCAGACATAGGTCAGTAGGAGGCTGTTCTCCAAGCACATTGCCACAGGCCATTTTAACCATCATTTTCCTTTCTACCTGTTTGTATCTATGCACAGGCCAAATATATCTTATGAGTCATGAAGTGCACATATTTTTAAGCATGTGCCTTGGAGTACAAAGGAGAGCTGAGGGAATAGCAATAACAGTAAAACTCACAGCAACAAGGATGTGTTAGTCTAACATTAATGGGTACAGTATGGATTTTGTGTCATTTTGCCAGAATGGAGCAGGAGTGTCAAGGTAAAATTCAATTTACTGCTATACTCTTGCAAGAATATCTGCATAACAAAAAGGTCAAGCGGCCCAAAAGAATATCTTTTAAAGTATTAGAGATGAATGGCTGTGCACAATCTACCTAGCAAAACTCACTATATCCCATCCAGTCTACCCCCACATTAAATAAAATGGACTATATTCTGCTTCTCTGATCTTTTAAGTTACTCTTTTTTTAATTAGAAAATTAGAAGTGAAAATGGATCTAGAAGAGACGATTTGTGACAGCCATGGTAGATTCTGCATCTGACAAATGTAAGCTCTAAGAATAAAAGAGCTTTTGATAATTTTATTCTAAGTCACATTCAATGGGATTTAGGCTTCCACATTACTCAGACACTTTTGAAATTTTTCCCCATAAAAGGAAAAAAACCAGAATCCATTCATCAGAAGAGAATATTTAAATCCTAGCTCCAAGCTGCAACAGTTGTCTCAGGGAGGATTCAAGATGCAACAGTGGCTCATACCAGAAATGGCACAGCAAAAAAGCCTGCCAAGCCAAGGCAAAACCTTCCCTACTTCTGCTGCTCAGATAGAGACACTCATCCAGATTATGAGATGTTTGGGATCCTCAGTTTTGATGGTTGATTCACCCTCCCACTGAATGTTAATGAAGCATGGATCAGAACTATACTGTCTCCTTTTAGACCTGGAGGTTGGGATGAAACTCATAAATGTGGAGGAAGAAACAATAAAATCATGAAGACATGAAAATTACTAAAAAAATTAATGTGCTGACATTACTGCATAAGTGGATGATATGTTGTTATGAGGTTGGTTTATTTTTAAAATACCTAAATAAATTGCAATCCACTCTGACCTTTCTTCAAGTATTAAAAACTTGCTTATTTCCTGCTGGCAACTTCCAGAATAAAAGTGCTGTAGAAAAAAGTCAGGTGGTGCAATCACATTTAGATAAGATGCATAAACAAAAGCGTTTATACTACCCATAAAAATCTTAATCTTCTCAGGTCCCTTTGGATCTGTTTCTTGTTGCTCTTTGCCCTGTAGAGCTACTTATGCAAGTACAGAGATGTTGTAAGATTTGGACAGAGGCTCTTTAACCAGAGATGAAAGTCTGTGCAGGTGGAAAAAGGGTTGATATTTTCAAACTAAAGTGTTTAGCCGCACAGTTCCCATTGAAATTAATTAGAAGTGAGCAGATTATTCTCTCACCTTGCTTAAAGGAGCCTCAAGATCATAGTATTAATGAGTAAAGGGATAGTAGGAGAAGAATGTGAAAGCCCCAAAAACTTTCTATAAAGAAATAGTCTAAGCTGAATGTTGTTGTAAGAGCCAAGAGATTTGTATGTTTTCTGTAATTTAGTGCATACCAATACACAAAGCTTATTAAGAGTACTCAAGCCTCTTGGGTTACTTTAGAAGCATGAATTATTTCATAAACATACCCTGTAGCTCTTGTATGCACACAAGAGGGAAAATAAAGGAAGGCAATAAACAGCAAACATCTTGCAAATTGGAATGTAAGGCTGTAACATCTCCTAATTTTTCTCTCAGAGACTGGTATAAAGACAAGTATTAAATATCAGCTTTATTACTTGTAGTATAAGTTAAATACAGATATACAATGGTATTCCCCTTCCTTGGAAACTCAATGCCAGTCATATTGAATATATTTTCAGTTCAAAGCTATGAAGATCAGGTTCCCAAAAAATGCCTTACCCATTAATTGGCCAGTCAAAAGGCTGCCTTTTGGTAATTTCCTATTTCCATTGGGATATACTGCTATATTTTCATATTTAAAAGATTTAATTATAAATCTAAGGATCATCATCCTCATCTTTAGAAATAACCTATTTCCCAAAAGGAGTATCATTGTCACTGGATTATCTCTGGAAGCATCACCTTATACATGGCTTTCTACGGAAAGTGATGATCTCTTTCCACCAGTCACCTCAGGTAAGGAGCAAACTGATGGATATTGCACTCATTTTCCCTGTTACTATGAAACTCATGCAGAAACCTTTAAGTCCCAAGCCTTTCAATTACCTCAGTTTGCTTTGAAATAAATAATGTTGAATGGTCAATCAGAAGTCAGGTAAGACATTAATTTCTGTTTTGTGTAAAGAAAAAAACAACAACCTCTAGTACAATATTCCGTACTAGAATATTTTTTACTAAACATATATTTTTTACCTAGTTGTTCACAGCAATAAAAATGGTTTTTTCCTCTTAAAATTTATAAGTACATCTAACCAAAAGAGGGGAGACCTTATCAAGCAGTATAGAATGTAAGAGTGTATTCATTTAAGATATTATTAAGGTTTTTTCTATTAAAAAAGGATTCTTCCAAAATCAAGCAGGGCCTCAAATTTCCTTCTTCCTTTCTTGTTTTCCTTCTTTTCAGGAAAGTTGATTTTATTTTTGGAAATCCAGCACCCATAAAAAAACCCAAAAAACTGAAGTCTTATGGCTTTCTATGTCAAGTTCTATGATGACGTATTATTTTCATTGGTAGAAGCAGGAGGCACTTCAGACCCTCCTTCAGAAACATGACACTGTCTTGATCTCTGTGTCCATGCTATTGTTTTTATTTACCTTTTGCCTGATAATCACCGCATCACTAAGGATGACTATCTAACTAAAAGATAAACAAATTTACTTTAAGGAGCCAGACACTCAGTCTACCATGGTGGGTTCTGGTGATGCAAATACAGAATGGCTTTTTGCAGGCTTTTAAGTTAATACAGAGCTCCTTATTACCACCAGTCCATGGGGCCACACTTTCATGGATCAGACCTATATTCTTGGTTATGCTTTGTGCACCACCATAGTTGGTTATGCTAATGAATTCCAAAATAATGCACAAGAAAAATGAGCAGAAATATGTAAGAAAAAGGAGCTAGTCCCTTCCAATGTGTTGTTCTAAATGCCCCAGTTTCTTGGGTCATGACAACAGCCTGTCCTAACCTGCATACCTAAAGGGGAAAAGTTCAAATATACCCAGGACAAAATCAAGACACAAAAGAGACCAAATGTTTGTAACCAAAATGATAATTCGCTTTTATTTACTCTTAAGAAAGAGAGCAAGGAGGGAAGATAAGAAAGTAGAGAAAACCGAAGGATTACAGAAAGCAAGTGACCATTGCCATCCCTGGTCAGAGTCCTCCCACGCATCTGTTCTCCCCACTCTATGGGTGAGGAGAGCTCAGTCAGACTTGCTGTGCACTCAATTACACAGTGGCTAAGTGCTGCTTTGTGGCAGAAATGATCATGTCCCATTTTCTTCAACTGCAGATCTTACTGACAGCAGGGCAGTCCTGAAACAAGTTGCTCTTTAACACTTCTCTACACAGCCTTCTTGAAAATAAAGGGCATGGATCAACTGGTGAAAAGTAATTTTCATTTTTTAGCATTTCAGCTTCTTTTTGCTATAAACAAAATTTGTTACACGTGCTCTGTATTGTGACAACAATCTACTAAATTCCATCTACTACAAAAAAGATTTCTGTAAAGTCCAAAACCAATGGCAGTTGTTACAACACAATGACATTATAGGTAAGTCTAAAGGTAAGGAAAGCAAAGTTAACAAATGGGATTTTACTGCCAGTTCAAAACTGGAAACTAAAATACAATTTGATGGTATTCATCATTCTTTTCAAAGTTTATTTAAAAGAAAAAAGAAATTTTATATGTTTAATGATATGGTTCTTTACATGCTGTGCTAGGTGGATTAAAACACAAATATAAGACACCTCCTCTGCCAAGAGGAATTTGTAATCCGATATTATGTCTCCCAGATGAAAAAAAAGGTGGAACTGGGCAAGAAGAAAAGACTTTACAACTCTGAACTTATGCAATACATTGGAACCATTCATGTTTCCTGTTATCTCACCTACATATTGTTTGGTTCTCTTGCCTGGATACTTTTCTCATTTAGTGTTTGATGCAGTCGTGTGGCAAAGAAAAATTGACTGATAAGACTTGTATTGAAAGGGGTTTGTGTTTTCTGAAAAAGGGAGGCTTTGTCTTACAGAACTATGGACTACTTTGGGGGGCAAGGGAGAGAGGGAATGGGAGAGACACAACACCCAAAGAAACTTCAAAGGACCCAAAGAATAACTGAAAACATTAAGGGAAACCAGAAACAGAAGGTAAACAGGGACATCTGATAGGTAGGTCCGAGGAAGACTGCACAGGAACTTTTAAAAAATACACTTAATAGCCGGAAGAATAACTGGAAGATTTCATTACATGAAAAGGTCAGCAAAAGGATAGACTTGACGAAGTGGAAGTGTATACAGAAATAAGTGGGGTGAGTATCCTGTGGAGAAAATTACTGTACCCAAACAATGATCACATTATTTTGAAAATTTATTTGATCACAATGGCAGTGGTAGGTGGATTTACAAATGGAATCACCAAAATCAGAAACACTCCAACTCCCCCAAGACTGACAAAAATCTATAGCAAATTGTCACCAATGTCATCCTTAGGAATAAAAAGGCCTTCATAATTTTATCTATTTAGATAAATTTTTTAACATTAACACATAAAATTTGATCTTGAGCCTGGTTGTGAATACAAAAAAAAAAAAAAGAATGAAAGCAGGAAAAAGCATGGCACTCTAGGCAGGTGTCACACAGAGAGGCTGTGTGAATTTGCCACTTTCTGGAATGTTTATATATTCTGAACATGCAGAGCAGGCTGCTCCAGTTTCCACACTAAATGAGCTTGCTTTTTGACCTCCATATGACCTTGCTTAAGTACTTTTTTCTTAAAGAAAGAAGTCTGGATGCTTACTTCTAGTAAGTTTAGTGGAAAAGAATCATGTAACTTCTTGGCTCATCAGAATTCAGAGCTGTATGGTTATTTGCAACTCTTTGTCATAGGCTTACTGTTTTACCTTTGGGCAACATGGAGTTTCCCTTTGTCTCAGAAACCCAGTTTTTAAAAGGGAACAGATCCTCTAATGGAGTTGTTGGTGAAACAAAAACCACTAGACACCTTGAAATACCGGCATTTAAAATGCTTCAGAAGTGCTTAACTGTGGTACAAATATACATTTTACTTGACAACAAAGGGATAAGGATGGGTAGAGGAGTAGAGATTAAAAGAATGTGCTCAGCTAAAGACAAAAAGAAAAATTTGCTAATTCATGGATACATTTTGCAATTTGCATTGACATTTATATTTTCTCAGCCTCTCATGTATTTGAAATCTCTTGCTCGTCCAATAATCAAAGCATTCCTTTGTCTCTCTATAGGTTGTCTTGGCCTTTCTTCTTGGCCTTTCTTCTGCTTCCCATGTGTATGTCAAGGGCTAGGAAAACATCACAGGCTCTAGAAGACTTCTGGACTCTTTTCCCATCTCATGGTATGATTTGCTGAAAAATAACAGAAAATAGTTTAAAAACAGCAGAAACAACTGAAACGACAAAAGAAGGGTAGTGAAAGTAGGTACAGAGAGACCTTAAGGGTGCACTGGTGGCTGGACAAGAGTGCTGGGTCCAGTTCTGGAGTTCCCAGTATGGTAAAGAAATGGTAGTTTTGAAAAAAGTCGAACAAATGTCCACTGAGCTGAGTAAGGAGATGGAGCATTTCTCCTGTGAGGAAAGGTTGAGAAAATTGTCTGTTAGAAGGCTCAGCATTCATGGGAATTTTACCCATGAGTACAAATACCTGAAGAGAGGGTGTGACACAGAAATAGCCAGGCTCTTCTAAGGGGTACTCAGAGAAAGGCCCAGAGGCAAACACTGAGGTACCACATAGGCTCCAGATGGTTACCACGGCACACTTTCTTATTCTTAGTTACCAAACACTGTCACAGGTTGCTTGGAGAGGTTATGAAGTGTCTACTCTTGGAATGATTCAAAAACCACCTGAACACAGTCCTGAGCAACAATCTCAAGATGGCTTCCTTGAGCAGGGGACTTTGATCCCATGACCTCAAGTGGTCTCTTCCAATCTCAGCCACTCTGGAATTCTGGGATTAAGGAAATTAGGAGGAAGTCTGGATGTCAAATGTAATTTTAAAAGCACTAGTAGAAGTCCTGCACAGAAAATGTACAATTTGTGAAGTCCATAGATTTTGTGTACAGAGACAAAGCAAATGTTTGGACTAAGATTAAGAGACCTCAAAGAGGTCAGATATTGAAATCTAATATGATCCCATCAATGCTTCAATCAAAAAACCCAAAACCACCAAAAACAAAAAACCAAAACCCAAAAATATAAAACAAACAAAAAACCCAAACAAAAAAAAAACCCACCCAAACCCAAAAACAAAGAAAAAAACACAAAAAACCCCCAAAAACTAAACAAGAAAACCAACAAAAAAACCCCCCAACCCGTCCAAACCCATAAACAAACAAACAAAAAAACCCACACAACCTCCCCCCCTCAAAAACTAAACCAACCAACGAAAAAAATTAAAAAAACTACGAAGAAGATATAAAGTGTAGCTATCCAACTCACAAATAGTCTCATGCAGTTAAAATTAGTAGGGTATCAAATGAAGTGGAAAATGAATCTTGCTAAGTGTTATTACTGCTCATAGCAAACAGGATTTTAAATTAATAAACATGAACATTTTACTCCACTGTACATTCTGAAATAGTGAGGAATACTGATATTACACATGCATCAAATGTCAGATCATGTTGTGACAGAACAATTCCTAGCAAAGCAGAGCAATATGCAGAAGCACAGAAGACCTCCACTGAAGAAGTTGTCCAATGTGAAATCCAAATGATCCCATCCAAACTGTTTAGCCTAAAAGGCATTGTAAAATCTGAACTTGCAAAAATAAAAAAGACTGTAACTACAAAATAGAACTTATCTCCCTCATCTCCTCCTCTTATAGAAAGAGAAGTGCTTTGTGACTCTCAGAGAACTCTTTCCCTGTGTTTTCAGTATGAAGATACCAATTCTTGTCCATTCACTGCTGTTCTAGGGTAGTAAGGAAGCTTACTAGAGTGAGTCACATCCACAGTACCAAGTAGAGAAATACTATCTATTTTCAACATGTGAAGGAAAACCTCCAGTACCACACAGCATGTAAGTTCTTCATATATTTTCCTTATCTGGTGCCATCATTTGGCCCCAGTCCTACAAGCAGCAGGAAGCTTGATGATCTTAATTAGACCTTAGCACAATATTAGCCTCAATTTTTATGAATCTGAAAGCAAGAGAAGCACCCACTTCGGAGCTTTGAACTCATTCATATAATTTAGTCCCTTCTAAAATTTCATTTTCAAAAAGTGCAAAATATTAACACTTAAAATAGTATGTAGGGATGTTTCAGTTTTTAATCTATCCAGAGCAGTCAAATCTAATATCCAAGGTCACTAACTGAAGCTTCTATGTGATATGCTATAACTAAATACATGTACTAGTTTGCATCTATTTGTGTTGCAAGCCAATTGAATTTGGAAATTCTTTGCATCTGCATACTAACATAATTTGACAACTTTGCCAGTTCTCAGCTAGCTTATTTTTTAACTTGGTTCAGTGATTCAGAAATGGTAAATAGTTACTGCTTACACTGCATTAGTGTGCAGGGTCTACTGCATTCAACTTTGCACATGACTGAGTCACCATTGGAGACTCCATACTGTGAGTTTTTTGCTCCAAAGTTTAAACATGAAAGGATGAACAGAAATGAAACAGCAGCACTAAGCAGTAACTTGCCTCATTCATCATATTCATGTCCTCTCTGTTAGGCTCATAATGCCTTTCAAGTGTTGAGCATTTTTTCCCCTTAACTTTTGCATTTAACTTTCGCATTTAACTTTCCTCAGCTTATTTTGTGAAATTTCTTTTTAACTTTTAAAATATCATTTGACAAATTTTGAGGATCTAAACGTTTTTCCAACAGACACGTTGGTTAAATTAATTTCTAATTCAAAATGTCATGCTTTTGCACTTCATGCATTCAAAATGTCATATACAAGTGCTGTGGCAGCAGACTATGGAAATCTTGGCTTGTGGAGGGAAGATGGGAAGGAATATAGTAACAGATGCTCACACATATTTATAGATTATTGTACATAGAGACAGACACACAGCAGGTAAGGCTAGGACAGAAAGGGATGTAGTTCTTCTCTAGAGCCCCTGCATGATAATTTAGAACTGCTAAAATACTGCTGGTTACAATATGACTTTAAGCTTATTTTCCAGTATGGCTGGAAGTTTCCAGTTCTAGTCAGACAGTCAACTTTCTGCACCTTTCTAATACCAGGTCTGTTGTCTCCTAATGGTGCAGCCAATCCTGCTGCAAAGTATCCTACAGTGCTGTGCTGTTACCAGCAGAGCTGCTGATCTGCAGCAAGGTGCGCAGAGAAGGGCAGGGAAACAGCATGAAACAGCATCTATTACTTATGGAGCTCAAGGCCATTTATGTGGCTTTCTCCAGCTTCTTCACATAGCTCAGTGGTCCAAAATAGCCATAAAAATGCTCTAATACTTATGCACTTGGCAATCCTGGAGGTATCCTCAGTTTTCATTTCTTCGTCCACTCCATGCTTCTCCTTACTTCTCCAAACTGGAAAGCGAAACTTCTCAATAACAGGAATAGTCTTTGGTTGTTGCTGGCAGATGGCAAATACCATGAAGTATCTCTAAGACTAATCTGCATTCTGCTGGCCTTTACCTGCTTCGGTTGCCAGCTTCTCCAGGTAAGCTTCTAGAGTCTTCAGAGAGTATTTTAGTATTTTGTTAATGCTGCTTTTTAATTTAACCAGTCACAGGTGCCACAAGGAACTGCATTAAGTTTTTATCCCTGGGATTGTGCGAAGCAAATATTTTCAGGTTACACAAAGATGACCAAAACCCATGGCTGAAGAGCAAAGAGTAGATTTATTCCATCTCACTGGCTGGAGGATTCCAAAAAAACAAGTGAAGACACATGCACTGCTAAGTTCATTTTAGCAGGGGCAAAAAGGACAAGGCCAGAGCCCTGTATATCCAGGAGCCTGGAGCATGCACAAATCTTCACCAAGCTGTGTTCTACAATCTCAGGACACTCTTATCTCCCTTCCCCACCTATAATGAGGCCCCAGTCTGTGGGAAAGGCATTTAAGTCTTTAACAACATCCTGTTATCTACTCTGAGAAAATTCCTTTTCTTTTTCAGCAGACAGAAAACAAACCAAAGCAAACACAAGGACTGAATTTTCTCACTGAGGATTTTCTAACATCTCCCAGGTGCAGAGTTGGTCTTTAAAAGAAAACAGTTCTAAAAACAACTCATTTTTCTCTCTCCTTACGAACCTTCAGTTTTTCAACCCTCTCCTCCCCACGGAGGAGGGGATAATTTTTAACAAAAAGACTGTATGTATTAAAATGCCTAGGAAGCTACTGTCTACATGGTTTCACTAACCTTCATGAAGATGTTTCATTTTAAATACTCTCAGTCTGAAAGAGAATTGTAAAATGTTTACTAATCACAATCTAACTGAGGATTTCAAAAAACCAATTCTAGAGACAAAGATACCTGTACACTTTTTTTTAAATTGTATAGGAGTATTGCAATTTTTTTCTAGAAACTGAAGTTTTTAAAGCAACAAAGGGTCAACAATCCAGAAACTGAGGTAGCTTCTCAGTCCATTTCATCACAACCTTGAGTGAAAATAGAATTTAGCACCCTTCCCCTTAAATACAACTTCATGGTGGCAGAGAACAATAATGCAGACAGACAAAAAGTGACAACCTTTCTCACCTTGGGGCACTGCAAGACTGTATTTCACAAGATACAAGAAGATGACAGAAAAGGTCATTTTTTGCTGCCCTTTTTTTTCCGCTTTTTTTAATGTTTCTAGTCCTGAAATTCATCTGCAAAGCAAGAGAGTCTTACAAAAAAAAGAGGTCAAACACAAGAAAGAAAAGGAAAACCTTTTTTTACACACTACTCCCATAATTTTCACTATATTAGAGTTTAGATGCTAGCAAAACTACTATTTTGCAAAACAAATTGATACTGAATCACTCAATATTACTGCTATAGTGGTCCCTAGTAAATAGTAGGGCCATCATAGCTGTGATTTCTCCATGAATGCTTATAGTAATTCAAGGTATATGGTGAAAGCCATTTATGGAACAAGCTCAACAACAACAGCAAGGAGGATAAACAAGCCACAATGATCACAATTCCTTCTGAAACATTTAAGATAGTTGTGTAGTATATATCTTTTTACTATACATGTATGCACTATAATTCCATATTTTTGTAACATCACAAGTCAAAATTGTATTATGACAGGCACATAAAAAGAAATTCATATAACTTTCCTGAACTCCAGACCTCATCTAGCTCTCACACACTTCCTATTAGTTGTATGCCAGAACTTGTCCCAGACACAAAATAAGGGACCTGTCTAAATTAAAATTGAAGAACTATATTGAAAAAATCTCGAGAGTAATATCTAAAAGCCAATGGTGATATCATTCCATCTGTAATTAAGGTGATTTATAATAAATACACATTCTGTATACATGTACCTCATACTTGCACCTTTGCACCCTTGCACATATGCACACACACATATTGCACTTCTGTATGTTGACATCTACATGCATTTAGCTGAAAATCTCCCTATCCAATAGAAAATAAGGAATAAACTAAGCTAAAACTCAAGAGGAAGTACTGAATCTCTCATGGTATTGTAGTGTTAAGGCTAAATAAAACTTTATTCCAGCTATACTTTTGTGAGACACACACAAGACATTTTTCCTCTCAGTTCATGAAGAGTATAAACCTGAAAATCCTTAGGATACTACAAAGGTTCTCTTAGTCTTGGCCTGGAGTATTGTTTTTGAAGTTACTATTGATTATGGAAGCCAAATAGAGATGTAAGATGCCAGCCCAAATGGAGAATACAAATCACTGCTGCCATCACAGACAGAAATAAAAGGGCATGTTTGGGGTTTGAATGTGGCCCAGTCTCTAATATAAAGGAACTGAGAATTCTGTGAGGTACCTGCCTTTACCATCAGATTTGTTACCACTTAATTGTATTAATTTGTGATTCTCCTGATGTTTTGATATAAATAAGCATCCATACATGGAAAAGAAAACAAAAGATGAGCGAAAAAATCTCTTGTCTTCTTATACCAAATGTTTCAAGACAAAAGGTACAGGAATAAATGTTTAAGAAAGAAAGGAGAGGGGGAGAAAACACAAAATGGAAAAGGAAACCATACCTTTGCAGTGAGAGGTTTTTGAAGCTTATAGCTAAATCTGCTTCTTGTGGTTTACTGAACTCTGATAATTTTTCTTGAAGGATTAGTGGCAATTATCATTAAGGCTCAAGCGTTTAACTGTGACTGCTGCAATAAATCTTATTAAAATAACTGAAACATACTTTTTTTGCATGTGGCAACCTGTCTCTGAATTACAACCATCTGTACAGAGTTACTGCCTGGTGCACACAGATGGCAGTAAAACAACTATAAAGCTATACCATTCTTTAATCATAACTTCTAAAACAACTAAACAAAGTGAAATTTGAATCAGACCATTAGCATTTGAAAGACTATATGATGACTGTAATTAACAGGTGCACTTTAGAATCCCTTTATAAAATGTTTTATTGGTTTCTGATTGAAAAAATAGTTAACAACACTTACACTGGGCAAATGTTTCCATCTTTGACAGCTGACTTAGAGAAATCATATGTTAACAATAGAATCTCAGCCTTAAAGTTTTTATACTGTATGGCTCCCTTACAGATTTAAAATGACAGTGAAAGGTTGTAGAATAATTTATTCCTTCTTGCTTAAGGCATAGAATCATGAATGCTTCAGGTCAGTAACTGCAGGGCTACACTAAATCCCTGTCACTCCAAATCAGTTACGAAGTGAGCATCTGTACTCTCTGCATAGCCCTCAAGGAGGAAAAAAATCCAAAAAAACCCCCAAAAAACCTACCCCCCAAACAAAAAACAACAAACTAACTCCCCCCACCAAAAATACAAAAAAAAGAAAAACACAAACCCCCCTCCCAAAAAATTCCCAAAAAATTCCACAAAAAACAACAACAACAAAAAACACAAAACAAAACATAGCAAAAAAAATAACATACAAAAACCAACAAAACCACAAAAAACCCCTGCACAATACATACAAATTCTGGAGCTCTGAATGTGAACAGGTCCTAAATGAAGCCAGCAGTCAGCTTCACAAATTTCTCTCTTCTGCATAATAATGTAATACCTGCTACATTCAGCGTTATCTATTAGATAGAAGGCACCTAAACATTTCTACTTCAGATGCCTGAATTCATACTGTAATTTTGGTTGGAGGTGATATGGGAATTTATACTACTTGTTCAACCATACAAGATCTTAAAAACACAATCGCTGGACAGGTTTTGAGACCTGTAACACTATTACCAAAATATGGTCTCCCACAGAGACATATTAATATTTCCACCATAATATGTCTTTGCTTTACCTAATAAAGCTTACTTTTTAAAATACTCAATCCTTCTCCTGTTCACTTCCAAAGAATCTATGGGCACCAAACTTCCTTCAATTTTATTGCCTCACTTTTATCTAAAATAACATGGAGAAGAACAGGGAATCACAAACAAATGTGTTTCCATGGCTTAAAAATTTATCATTCATCATCTGACCTGCATCAACTAATAACAGAATGCTTTGACTCATTACAGAAGCAAAACCAAAGGCAAATCTTGTTGTATTTGAAATGAACTAGAAGCCTGCACATGGTCAGTTGCTAGCTCATGTGAAGAAAGGGAGCTTTTCAAGCCATGGTGACTTGCTGCAAAACCATTAATATTTCAGACAGCATTTTACAGCATCCTGTGGTTGGTTCATTGTGAAGAAAGCTCTCAGAAAAATCAAAAAAGAAATGAAGAAGGCAGCAGGTCCCCAGATAAAGGCTTCTTGTGCTATAAGATTGTCAGAGCAGTAGATGAAAATGAACAAATTTAGATTTAAAGTATTTGAATAAGCTAGCTTGGTATTTGAATAGATAACTTGGTCTATTAAAGTATGGATTAGCCACAAAAACATTTCACAGAATATACAAAAGTAGTTTCATTAGGAAATTATTCACCAAAATATCTACAATGTTTTTCTCTTTCAAACACCTTTTCTTGTACAGTATTAAACAGGAACATGTTTATCTCAGTCCTTTGTCAGTTCTGAGCACAAATAATAGGAGACAGATGTGGTGAATGTATATGTATCTTGTGAAGCATAATAGCAATTCCTTGATGGGCTTTGGGTATGCACTTGCCCTCCCTGGGGCATGTTTGAACTGTTTGCGATTCTTTGCTGCCAGCTACACAGCTTGCTACCTGTCAGGAACTGGAATTGGCAGAAAACAGCTGGTAGAAATCAATGGATATGCCAGTTCTGGTTCATCCAGCAGAGATACTATGGAACAGTGCCGCAATTCTGATTGGAATTAGGCAGCACAAACAGGTTTTATTTGCTCAGAGCTTCAGTGCCTCCTCAGTTGGGGAATATTCAGGTTCAGATGATGTTAAGCTCAGGTGATTGTCAAGTTTTAAAACCTGAAATTCACATAACAAATAATATAAGAAATCAGCTGTAAACTAGGAAGAAGCCAGTTGCTGTATAAGTTACACCACAAATCCCATTATGAGTGTCAGAAATGTCAGCACTTCTATTGGATGTGTTGGTCCTGGGAACATGAAAGAGCAGCTCAGGGAAACTGTAGAGCTTTAAGGATGGCAGCCTTCAAAGGCAAGATGTAAGATGCAAGAAAAATCTACCCTAATACTCTGTGAAAAGGTAGGAAAATAAGGAGACCAGTCTGCTTTGGCAGATAACTCATGATAGAGCAAGGGTGGTAGAATGATGCAGGGACTGGCTATAGCAAAAATTTGGAAGCATTGCCTGGGCATGGCATTAGGATGCTATAGGGAAAACCCCACCTTAACTGGACATTTCAAAAGTAAAATGAGCTTTTGCTTTACATCAACCATAAAAGTCTGAACAAAGAAAAAGTAGAGACATTGTTGAAGAATGTGGGTGATTTCCAAGAGCAGACACAGATGAGGATGAGTTGCTCCATACCTTCTTTGCCACAGTTATCCGCACTTCTCCCAAGTCTCCATGCTTAGGGGCAAGATTCATGGGGAAAGACTAAGACCAGGGGACGAGCATCAAGCCAGAGATTGCCAAAGACAACTTTATCCATAGAAGTCCACTGGTCTAGACAAACAGCATTCAAGAAAAAGCGGAAAGGGGCTGATTTTCTCGCAAGGCCATCCTCCACAATCTCTGAAAGATTATGGTGATCATGGAAGATCCCTGACAATGGGAAATGGGCAAACATCACAGCCATCTTCAGAAAAGGCCCAAGGGGGAGCTTTTTTAAACATGAGGTTGGACTAATAACATCTTAAGATCCTTTCCAACCTGAATAATCCCATGTAACCCATGGTGATGAATGTAAAAAAAAAAAAGGACTGAAACACCTTTACAATAGATCTAAATAGATAGATAGATAGATATCTAAACTATCTGTTTAGATAAAATATACGTGTACATATAACTCTCTCTGTCAGATTTTATACCTACAAGTTGGTTTAGAATCACAGAGTTAGCTTTTAAAAGAGAAGGAAGAATATCTGGAGAGAGGGGGGAAATAAATGTTAAAATTCTTCCATTACATCATCCCCTATCAGATGTACACTGCATAAGCCCCCTACTTATATACTCTAGAGCTGAAAATGCCATTTTCACACAGGATAAAACAAGAAAAACAACATCTGCACATTGAAGATGGAAAACAAAAAAACAACATGAAAAATTTGGAAAAGAAGATTGGATCAGATTGGAATTAAATGTATTTTAATCTTTTTATCACAGAAGTTATAAGTTTAACTAAACTTGACCAGGCCAAGCAAAAACTAGAAAGGAGAAATTAGGAACAAAAAGAGGACCTAGAGACATCACAGCTCAGTTTGAAAACAGAAGGCCATGTTAAAAATTTCTAAGTGTGAAATGAAGTGGCTGCCTCTCAGAACTAAAGAGGGTGAAATGACCTGATGCTAGCGTGATGGGTTGACTCTGAGCAGACTCCAGGTGTCCATCATTCCCCTTCTCAATAGGACAGCAGAGAGAAAGTATAACAAAACACTCAAAGGTCAGGACAAAGGCAAGGAGGAATCACTCACTAGTTACCATCATGGGTAAAGGAGTCTTGACTTTGGGAAATTAATTTAATGTATTACTGATCAAGTAGAACAGGATAATGAAAAATAAACACAAATCTTAAAACACCTTCCCCCACCCCTCCCTTCCTCCTGGGCTCAACTTCCCTCCTCAGTCTGTCCCTTCTCATCCTTGAGTGGTATAGCGGAATGGAGAATGGGTGTTGTGGTCCATCCATCACAAGTTTTCTCTATTGTTCCCTCCTCCTCATGGGGATGATTCCTCACTCTTTTGCCCTGCTTTAGGATGGAGTCACTCCCATTGGAGAGCAGGGTACAATCCTCCACAAACTGTTCCAACATTAATCTCTCCCACAGGCTGCAGTTGTGGGAGAGATGGTCCAGACTAGTTCCCTCCCATGCGATACAGTCCTGAAGGAACAGATTGCTCTAGTACAGACCTCTTCAATGGGGTGCAGTCTGTCAGGAACTTATTTCTCCAGCATGGTTCCTCCCAGAGTCACAAATCCTGCCAGTAGGGCTGCTCCAGTTGTGGCATTTCTTTTCCTGGTTCTTATATATAATATCTCAGAGATGATACCACCATCACTGATGGATTTGGGCTTGGCCTTGGCCAGGTACATGTCTGTCTTGGAGCTTGCTGGCCTTGTCACTGTTAGATGTGAAGGAGGCTTCCAATACCTTCTCATGGAAGCCATCCTGGTAACCCCACAGCTACAAAACCTTGCCCTGCAAACCCGATACTAGTTGGTTGAATGTACAACTTTGGTTGAATGGCACCAATTTTTCATGCATGCACATCTGCACAAACACATGTACATGTCCAAGGAAAATAAAATAATGAAAGATACAAGCTTTTGTAAGTGGAACATAAAAATGTGAAAACAGAAATTTATACTCTTACAGAACCTCCTTGTCTTCATTGTCAGCACTATGGTTCTAAGGTGCTAACTCTGAGGGATTCTTCTGTTGCCAATGCTAAACATACAGTACCTATGCATTTCATCTCATATATGAAGAATGCAGGTCAGATGCAGTCTAACTCACACACACACAAATTCACATTAAGTACTACAAACTACTGAGTTCCACAGGGAACTCAGAATCAACCTAGGCTAGACTACTGGTTTTGTAGTGACTTTTACTAACAATACTTAGTAGACATCTGGCAGCTAGAGCATGTACTCACTTAAAATGGAGCCCTAAGCTTGACTTGGGTATAATTAATGACTTGGCAGTCATCAATTACTTATTCATTAAATTGCTATACTTTTATATAAATTTGTACTTAATAATGAACTACATTATTGAAATAAAATAATTTGTTGAAAAGAACATATCACAAGTATTGTCTCCCAACCATATGTTCAGTAATTTTGTAAAGACCATTGAAAACTGATACGAGGTGAAAGAGAGATGTAGTCAATGTGCCAATATCTATTTTATGGTTATTGACGGACAAACAGATCTCTATTCTTTCATGTATGGTCTTTAATAAAACAAAGTTTTCAAAGCCAACCAAGCTGTAAAGAGCTATTTTCAAGATACAATTAAGAAACAACAAAAATCTTGTATAGGCAAAAGCAAGTTTTTTATATAACTGTTCCCTGGCGAGAGACTTGAGATGAAATCAAGATGGTACTATTTCCCAATTATCCCAGGCTTAAGGAAAAGGATGTAGGAGAGACTGGGATGACTGGAACAACTAGGGGGCAGGATGCCCTCATGCACAGTAACCCAGGTGCAGAGGGAGAGAACATGCACCAGCTCAAGGGACAAACTGGGTGTTGAGTAAGACAAGAAAAAGAGGCAAACTCTGTGAGGCAGAGTACTGTCTCCTTGTCTTTACTCAGGTGAACTCAGTTGTGATAACTCCCCTATTATGGCTCCATAACAGGCTATAATTGACTCAACTGTGCTGATGTAGTAGTCAGCTGTAATGTATCAGAAGATGTCAGACTCCTGAAATGCCTCATCATCCAGTATCATATCATTCAGTGAAAACTTTTCACTCCAGGCGTGGTACCCAGGTGTTTTCACCTAATCTAAGCATAAAAAACCTCAATAGACTTTGTGGTTTTTGTCACTGTGTGACTTCTTCCGTCATCCCCAATGAATCAAGAGCATCACTTCAGCCAATGCACAACTAAATTGCAACAATAAACTCTTGTTGCAAGGTCTACGGGTGATGATATGTTTTTACTTCTTTGTTTCTTTGTTCCTTCCTTCCTGTAATATTTTTATGCTTGCATACTGCTATATTGCTATAGATAATAATAAAAAAATTGGCTACATACTTGCTTCCCATTGCAGCCATATTGTTCTAAAACAAACCCTGTATAAATATATTTACAAACCCCCATCCATTTTTTTTTGCTCTAACCTACCCCAGGGGATCTGTTAATGAGAACCTGGGTTACCCTTGCCTTCTGGGGCAGATCATAACATCTGGTCTTCAGAGATCTCTGAAATACTTTCCCAGTTGGAGGACAAACCCCAGAATCTTCTAACTTGTCACAATAGTGCACAACATAATAACAAAATCACAATTATGATGGTTCAATAGAAAACAGGAGTCTCCATTTTAAAAGGCAGTAAGGGACACCAGTAAGAATAACCTGATGAAAATCAATGTTCTGTGACATACAAGATGTAACAGAACTTAACTACAAGCCTCAAAACCTATGAAGATATAAAAACTTTTCCCTACTTGAAACAAAATATTGATTCAGTACAGCAAAAGACCAAGGTTTTAATTTAGGTTTCAGTAATAGAATAACTGAAAATCCAGCAGTATTTGTGATCAGGCTCTATTCCATGTTTCCATCTGAAACATGCTATATTTAATACTAAAGTACCTACCAGTCTCCATGCCAGCGTTTCTCTGCTTTTACATCCTTTGATACTTGTTATTCTACCATGACCTCCACAGTCAGTCCAGCTTAATTATGCTTCTGCCCTCCTATGCCTTCTTTTATCAAGATACTTATCTCCTTCTGAAACTATGTATCACATCTTTTTCCCTTCCTCCATTAACACAACATTTGTCTACAAATAATAGCTCCAATTAAAGTGAAAACTCATACTACTCAAAAAAATATGGGTGTGCAGATGTGTTTGCTAACTCCTAAGGTAACCATGCAAACTTAGAGGCCTTTCTTCTGTCTCTTTATCAACACGTTACCCTCTGCAGCTACTGTTCTATATCAGGATGGTAGAATGGATTTGCAACAAAACCAGTTTCTTGTGGACTAGTGGTGTTATTTGAAAGCATGTGAAATCACAAGAACTATGCTCATTATTCTAACTGGTGGTCTGGCCCTAAAATGCAGAGCGGATGTTTTTGCATTTTCAGATAGAGATGTATGACAAATCAAATCATAAGCTGCAGTATTTACTTCATTCAGTGCAATGAAGATATCTTTGCAGAGATTGTATCTTCTAATGTAAGGAATAATTCATTCACTAAAGAATGGGAAAGAAAAATACACACCAGTACTATGCATTTTACGAGTTTTAGAATGAATTGATGGCAAGAACTAGAATACAAAGCTCAGTAATCATGGAAGCTGAAGTTACTAGACTTTGGCTGGGGGGAAAAGTAAATTATGTGAGGCACTTAAGCTTATAGAGAGTATCTCTTGACTGGTTTATATGTGGGGATTGTATGCATCATTGTCTGTAAATCTAACCACTGCAGGCTAGGTATGCAGAAATAGTTTTCTTTCTATTAGCTCATGAAGTCAACAATGTGTATCTGTAAAGTGAACTGCTAGGCAGCTCATCTATAAATTCTCTACTAATAAATATATAATACAAGCTTTTCATGAATGTTCTTATCTTGGAAACAAAAAGATGGGTTTTACCATTTTAAATTTCATGCTTTTCTGGATAAATCTTTCTTATGTTAAAAAGAACTTCAGATACTTTTTCTGATGCTGAAATGCCATAATTCAAATATTCCAGGAATCATGTAATCTATTCTCTGCAAGAAACAAGTTCCTCTATGAGAGCAAACCTTTTCCTTCAGACATCCACTGCCCAATCAGAGTGTGGTCAAAAAGTTTGAATGACAGAAATTTGAAGTTCTTAAAAAATTTTTCCTCTTCCACATTTTTTTTTAATTCCTACTAAGTTTGCTTCCTACAGTGCATATTCTGTGAATTTATGTGAAGTTCTTATTTCTAAATCTGACCCTTTCTAGGCTGGCTATATTCAAAGGCTTGTAAGCCCTGCATCACTAGTGATGTCTCAGCACTGAAGATATTCACATATACTCTTGCGATAATAATAGTCATGGCAAAAATGCCAGCTCTATTTTTCATTATTGTCCAAGTGAACAGTTCTTTTGTTGTTTTTTGCCAAGAAGAAAAATTTTTGTAACAGCTACTGAATACTAGCAGCTGCAACATATGCAAGCTATTTCAGATTACTCTGCCTGGTCACTTCAATTGAAGCCAGTCAGCTCTCAAATTTGAAACTTCTTCACCAGAAGGTCAGACTAACTTCAAATATCTTTGGTAATATCTTCTTTATAGTTATTTCTTTGAAAAGAATAAAATAAAACCATTATTTTCAGGGAACACTTGGCGGAAAATAATTTTGAGGTTAATATCCACTATATTTTTAATCCTAATCGCTCTAAGGTGTTATTACAAGCCAAAGAGGTTCTGTTACACATCTACCCATTCTTTCATTCTTTGTTGTTTTGTTGTTGTTGTTTTGGGTTTGGTTATTTTGGGTTTGCTTGTTTGGTTTTTTGTTGCTGTTGGGTTTTTTGTCAAGGTACCATGATGGATGCCAAGAGTATCTGGTTTTGGGTAGTCATCTGACCACACTGCACTCACCTTCTATTCACCACCTATTGTATCACACATTCAAAGCCATTAATCAGAAATTGCAGAATTTACCCTACTTAAATTTTGAAATTATTAACCTATTCTGTACTACCTTTACATTATGACAATTGCAGGGAGCAATTGCAGCATTTCCTTCCCCCCTCTTCCACAAACACTGTCATTGAATTAGTAGACTAAATGAGCTAATGAAATTACTAAGTTTTAGAGGTATTAAATTTTTTATTTGAATGCTGTGAAACATAGCAATGTTCCTTGACTAAAGGTTGATGAAGGATTAACTGAATTTCTAAGTGAAAAGCAGACTACAGCTTTCAGGACGCTTGGGGCAGATACTCAGCTCAAAGCCAGCCAGTTCTGAAAGTACTCTCCAAGCAGACTGGGTACCCTCACAAGGCTGTGCTTCTCCTGCTCTCAGTGGATTGGGAACAGCTGCTTCAATTCCTGGTCAGAAAGTCACCCGCCATGCAGGAATAGCAGAAGTAATTATAAATATCTGAATAACACACACTTTTTCCTTCAAACCTCTCCTAGTCACCAGCTGTAATTTCCCTTGTAGCTCTAAATAGCTTTAGCATATCTGATAGAGCAAGTGTGCTCCACCAGAGCTACCCAACAGATCTGAGTAGCTGGAGGAAGTTGAACAGGAGCTGAAAGTTCTTTGGATCCAACTCACTGAAGTCAGCAGAGCTATCAAAGCAGCCTGCACAGAGGTCTTTGTGCTAAGGCAAATTCTCACCATTTCCCTGGGAAGCACAAGGGAATGCACGCATGCAGTTCCACAAGTCAATTCTCATACTGAAAACTGTTTTGTTTTCTTGTTTTACCTTATTCTATTTGAGTAGCCAGACCAAAGACATGATGAAGTACCATTTGTACATGATCACCTTACTTCAGAAATACCTTAAACTAATCAATGATGCTCCTCCGAAAAAGGCAAAGAGTTTGTTTCTCATCTATGTGCTTGAGTTATTTTTCATTCCAAAAAAGCTGGATGCATTTTTAGGGGAGGTAGCAGAAAAAAAAATTGATGTATTACATCTCTAGAAGCACTCCTACATTTCTCTGAAGTAGAAAGTAATGTACAAATAAAGTAGAAAGCAATGTACAAATACATGCAAAATCATTTTGGTTTTTGGTAATGAGCTAAGGTCCCCTGGAATCCTTTAGGTAAGTGCTATTTATTTCACTGTGGGAATGTAAAAGACCATTACAAATAACTACTTTGACGTAATTGAAGGTGATGGAAGTTGGGATCTCTCTTTTTTCCACTCTTAATATTTTAGTTAACTCTATCTTACTTTTATTCCATGATTTATTTTCAATTCTTGGTCTTCAATTAATTTAAGCAAGGTTGATTGTTTATGATCAGAAAACAATTTTTTTTTATTACATAACTTTTTGCAATTCCTTAAAATTTCTGTCCTGCTTTGATCCATAATCTCCTGAAGTTTATCTTGGAAAACAGCAAATTCTCAATCTGCAAAATTACTGTTGACCTCCATTGAGTTACATGTCTTTAGAAGCAAAAGAAATATCTAATGAGATAATTTTGGTCATTTTTTAAACCTTTCCCAGTAGAGATTATGAGATTCTAAACAAGAGTAATTAAGCTAAACCATTGGCCATATTCTCCTCATCAATACATCTAATTTTTATAGCATGTGTTGTATATGTTAACAAAGAATTTTGAAACTGTTAAATAAGACAATGAAAATAGACAGTATTAGACTACATATTATTTAGCAAAATAATTCAGAAGACATATATTAGTATTTATTTCACCCCCACAGATTTTGCAGGTTGGAGAATGGACATAAGCATTCATTTTTTTCACAAAGATATCTGGTTCTCCAGGTAGAGCTTAACTGTTGTATAACTTTGAATCAGGTACACTAAAATCAGTCCTGTGGACTGCTAAAGGGCTGAACCAAGAACAGCATTTATTTCCATACATTTTACCTTCACTCATGGGCTAAAGTGTTACTTGAAAATGTTCTTGAAAATGTTAGGCATATTTCTGCATTAGGAAGAATAATTATTCTTGGGATCAAGAATTCTTGGTGTCAAGTGTGTTTCCCTACCTGGCAGGAAGGAAGGGTAAGAACACAACATAAAAAATGTAGGCATGAAGTTCCCTGGTACTGCTGATGAGGGCTGAATGTGGATATTCTGCTAGTCTTCCCCACTGCAACTTACAAAAAGGCAGGAAGAGGCTACAGAAAAGGAAAGGCAGAGGTATTCTGCCTTATATCACTGCTGAATCTTACTACATATCAGCATTATGGATTTGACATCAGGGTACTGGAGAGGATGGAGCACCCTCCCACGTTGGAGGATGGAACTCTGACATTGCTTCTGAGTGTTGGTTGTACAGATCCAGTGTAGATGATAGCAGTACAGTAGTTGCAGCATTTGTACCCTTATAATTTCCATTTTGTGCATGGGAAAAAGGTTTAGTTGCTCTAGCCGAGGAAGGATTTCTGTGATCAAAGGGTGCAACTGGATTTTCATTGACAACTCTGTCTCCCATTCATATAATGCATTAATCAGAGTTTACATAAAATTATTCTATTTCATCAGACAATCTTATTCCTACCCAGATGGCAGAACTAATTCAAACTGCACAGCTTCAAAGAAAGCAGATGGACAGAGAGGCTCTTCAACCTCTGGAATTACCCCACATATACTGACGGACCTGGCCAAAAAGAAAAACAAAACCAAAACAAACAATGAAACAACAAAAACCCCAAAAAGTCAACCAGCCAACCAAACAATCAACCAACTAATCAAAACCCCTATAAGGTTATCTGACAATAACCACAGATGACCCAAGAGAACTGAATTTAGCCACAGAATGTAAAGTCATCCCAAAGCTTAAAATGAAAAAATTAAAATATAAAGCCCATACTTCCCTGTGCTGAAAAAGCAGTTATGTTCTTGATAAGTTTGCAATGTTCAGGAAATGAGAAAGAATAAGGTACTTACAGCGGTTTAGAGGATAGTTTTCTCACAGAGTACAAAGCCTCTTGCAAGCATAAGCAGTTAGTTCTAGGTTTTTGGTCTGATTTTCTAAACTCTTAATTTACTAGAATGTTGGGTGAGAACATTTTGATTATTGTTAAATCTTTAAAAAAGTCAGAGTGCTCTGCCTGGCACTCTGCCACCCCATTCATCTGGTCTAGTGGCCACCCATTAGGCAGGCTGTTCCAGAAACCATGACCCCAAGCTGTTTGTCCCTCAGCACTCCAGGAACATTGCACAAAAAAGGACGCCCAAATCCTCTGGTTTCTACCTGGCAGGTGATTAGAGATGACCCAAGAAGCCCCAGAAATGCTCTCAGTATTTCACAATGAAATGTCACTCTGACCTTCTCTAAGCAAAATGTCAGAATTTTCATTACATGGAAAATTTCAAAATGTCATTTTTGTTGCAGCTCTGAATGGTACTATTTTTAATTTCCACAGGACAGGAATTATGGTGTCTGTTTAACTCTTGTCAGTACATTCACCTTTCTACAGCATTTTAGGCTTGATAACTTTTCATCTAATGTTTTAAATTTTTTTAAAACCAAGAGAGTGAATCACAAGACAAGCATACAATTTCTAGTTTTATGCTTAAAATGTAGTTCCACCCCTAACACTTTGTGCTCAGAATAATTTTCCAGAAGTTTCCTAACATTGCCTGAGACCACAATAGCTTTGTTAGCACAACTGTGTGAGTTCCTGAGGAAGCAAATTCTAGTAGAAGTTCAAAATTATTCCAGCAAAAATTTCAGGATACTAATAAAGTAAAACAGCATCCATTTTCTCTACTCATGATTAGAAAATACATTGCATTCGTGTCTTCATTCTAGAGTGTAACCAAAACACTGTGCTCAAACTGTGTTAAGAATTGCCTGTTTAACTGAGTAAATTAACATACAAATGGTAATTTCTGAGACACAAAGTTAGTTAATTGGCAGATTCAAGGTCTGAAAGAAAGCTGATGAGAAGGCATAGAAAGTGATTATTTGACCTCTCTGTCCACACGCTATCTGCTTGATGCAGTCTTGTCTTGGGAGATACAGCATCTCAGACACCAGACCTGATATAAAAGGCAAGGACAGCTTAGTGCCTGAAGAATATTAATTCTTGAAAAGACTGCCACATTATCATTTGTTGGCATATCTCCAGCAGAACTCAGCTATTTTAGCATTCACAGCTCCTCCAGTTAATATTCTTTGACATCTATCCTGAACAGATGTTATTACCGAGGTTATCTGTACTTCTGTCTTCTCTGCTGATGGACTGGGATGGTTTAGAAAGATGAGTCTTTTTAGGCAGGAGGAAGTCTTATTTTAGTTTATTCAGGCCTTAATCAGGTTTATTCCTCATCATCTCTTTTTGGCATTACCTTTCTAGCTGCTGCTGGCTTATATTTCTCTTTAAAAATATAAAAGGTTCATTACAACCATCACTTGGCCTATTTTTTCCATCTAAATTCCCAGTCTTAAAAAATGCTATGGTGCTTTGCTATCCTTCTCTGTTTAAGCTACTCCTATTCATCCCCTCCAGTTTCATCACTGGTAGAGAGATAATAGGCAAGGGAGGGACCACATACAGTTCAAAAGAGCTCTGGATGAGGTCACATTCATGCAACAGAGAAGCAATAGAAAAAGAGGAATTGACAAGGAAAAGATGTGGAAGACTGCTAGGGACAGAAGAAAAACCACTAGAATGAGACTAAGAGTGTAAGGAAGTATTTTGTCACTGCTCTGATATAAACCTTCTAAAGCAGAATAAAAAAAACCTGTATTTATGAACTGTAACTAACAATAATATCAATCAATAACTTCTAAACCACAGAAAAGGGAAAGACAGAAGACAGTTTTGCAAAAATATAATTGTACTGTTATGAGTTGTTTGTAGCTATCAATCATACAAAGGCATGAGTAAATAGCCAAGTAACTAAAAAGCCTTCTGAATGAAAATCATTTTCACATTCACCTGCAGCAGGTATTTGACCCACGGCAAATGTAATGCATGACTTTTTACAGATTTGTTTCATGCTTTCCTTTAAAATAAAGATGTAAGAAATGTGTGTGTTTACAGAAATCTAGGTTCAGCACCAACACTACAGCTTGAATGGGTAAAGCATCAATTTTTACTGTAACCTGTCAAATATGTCCTACTGAGGTATATATACTTCTCTTCCTTTCTTTCTGTGCTAACAATTCAATCAACAGTGAGAAAAACTAGCAGGCTGTTTCCTGCCTAATCCCCCCTTTTCTGTCTCCAAATAGAGACTCATGGAAGGCACCAGAATTTACTATCATTTCTAGCCTTTTGGTACCGCTAATGGTACAAAAATATACTAAAAATAATTACTTTTCCCCTGTTAATTTTTGATGAGATTTCTAAGACTTAAAAATCCCCAGCAACCTTGTTTTGGCATGTATGCATTGCAGGTTTCCAGTAACCAAATGCTTTCTGACTGAGATTTCCTAGTACAGAGGATGCTCATTCTGTACAGCAAATTTCCGTATTTTGTTTATCCACCCCTAAAAGAAAAGTATATTTTGATTACATAGCATTTGAGCCAACGTCTGCTGGGTTCAGAGGGCACTGACAGCCGTATCTCTCAGGATTTGCTTTTTTCTCAAAGGGTCTAGGTCAGCACTGGACTTTTGCTGCTAAATTTAACTTGTATCTCACATGCATTTTGCAGACAGGGAAGGATTACATTAGGTTCATATTAAAGGCAATTACACCTTTAATTTCTCATGTGCAGATCATATGTACAGCTGGGACACTTAAGTGATAAATTAAAGTGTCTTCAATAAATGAACATGAAGTTAGGAAAAAAAGATAAATGTAAATTTTTTAAATGTGTGACTGTGTCTGAGCTATATTCCAATTTCCATTCCTGAAAGAGAAATTTTAATTTATATGACAATCTAAAACACACCCAGTAGAAGATTTTCAGGGATCTTATTACTTAATTCTGAGTATTTATTGCAACCCTAGCTGCCAAGATATGCATGTATACACTGAACGCTACATAAATGTTACACTGGCTCTGATGCATTCCAAATTAATAAATAACCAATGAGAAGTAATTTTCATTAATTATGTATTATGAAATAAACAGATCTTTAAAAATTTAGACAGAGTCAGTAAATAAAACTGCTATTATAAAACCATAAATATGCTTGGCCTGTGATTAACCTTGCAACCAAGTGCAAAAACTGACCACTCAATATGCATCTTAAAATGAACCAGAAAAAGAAAGAAAGAAAAATTCTGTGTTTTGGGTGGCCTTTTCCCCGCTCTGTGCTAGAAATACTACAAATACAAAGTGGATTTTTCCTTTGGTATTTCATGTCTGAACTGCATTTTACTTTTCTTTCTCTCTTTCTCATTGTCTGTATAAGATATATTTTTCAAAAAAAAAATTCTATGAGAAAATATACAACATTTTCTTAAACTGAGAAGTAACATTGCAATCCTGCCTTTTCCAATCCAGATGTTGCCTTACACGTAATACTCTCTGCTGTTCTAGAAACCCAGCAGACACCAGTGTCAGAAGTTCAATTATACTAACATTTTGTATTTTTAATAATTTTCTCCTATTTTCACTTTTACTTTATGAGCTGCAGAATTGTTTTTGTGACTCGACTGTATTGCATAGACAACAGCATTCAACAGCTCTTTAACACCTGCAGCTTTACCAAGCTGAATTAAGAGATATCAGGCGATGTCTGTGATGCGATGTCTAGTCCATTAATACACATGCAAGAGGTCTACAAGACCTAATTACTTTTGATCAGAAATATATTATTTTTTTATTGCCCACACTGCCAGCAGTGCAACACTGTGGGAGGGGGTGCCTGCAGCAGCTCAGGTCCCTGCAGTGTGAGAGAGGGGGAAGGTCTACCTGTCCCCGGCTTTACCCTGTATATCAAGGATTCACAGTAAAATAGTCCTGACACTGACCTCTCGGAGAGACCCAGCAGCTGAAACAGCCTTAACAATGCATTAACACGGCTATGTGCCCCGTAAACTATTGCCAGCTGCAGGCTGGGGTGGGGACCTGGAGCAAGAGTGAGAGAGGAAGGGACAAGAAAAAGGAGAGAATGGCTAAGAGGAGGAATAATTTGAAAAGGGGATGATTATCAGCTAGGGTGGTATTGGCATATTCTTTTAGCCTCTTTTCTGAATTTACCTTGTAGTTGTACAGCAATGTGTCCTGAGCTAAGGGTCAGGTTATATCTTGCCATGCCTGATCTGGTTTCTCTGTTGAGTCCCACCAAACCACACCATATTGCTTTAGCAACAACAAACATAATCAAAACAACTTCAGGGAAAGTAAAATTTATATGCCTTAATTATATGTAGCTAGCAGCTTACTGAGCAAACAGAGAGAGCACCAACTGGAAATACACCATCCCCTGTAGAGTCTCATAGCATTTTATGATCTAATGCATCAAATACTATGCTTCCAGTGCAATCTAAATTTACAAGTGGTCTACCTGCAATATATTAATTAAGATAGACTTAATTGGTGATTCTTTGGGACTTTGGGCAGCAACACAGCACTAATAGCAAGCAATTTAAAATATGGAACCTCAGTGTAATTTTTAATCCAGCTGAGCACATGAACTATTTGCCATGGCTGTTGCTACAGTGCCCAAAACCACAGCTCACTGGTAGATTGCCTGTCACAGCTGTATCACTGAACTCCAGGAGCAACCGACCCAGAAGCTCCAGCTGCTTGAATAGTGACACAAGATATTACCAGGATTCAAAAAGCTAATATTTCAGTGGTTTATAAAAGTTGACATTTCAATGGTTTATAAAAATATCAAGAGCTACTGCAATAAACATCAAGGGAAAGAGTGCTGGATGGAGAAAAAGCCTTGGGTTTCAGGTCAGAAGCTTGCCACTATTTTGACCTGACAGGGCATTTTATTTGCTACTGCAGTTTGTACCCTGATACAGCTGATTCCAGTTTCTGGCTGGTCCAGTATCTCCACTATAAGAAAGGCTCTTCTGATCCACTCTGGCAACGCCAAAAACACTCCTCCTTTGAAATAAAAACATTTATATGAATAACAAGTAGCTGCAGTGCTTTTTATCAAGAGGTATTGGCACCCATTAAGTCTTCAAACAGGACGGGAATGGAACTCTATCATTATGTGTTGCAACTCACTCATTCACTCTAAGAGCACAGCTGAATTATTTGTATGCATTATCTTTCATTGTCTGATCGTTTGTCTGGGGTTAGGCAAAACCCATGCCTTGAGCTAGAGGCTAATCAGCAATCCCAATTAATAAAGGAAAAAATAGCTAAAATGAAAAATTCATTTAAGAGTCCATAGTCATAAAATATGAGCAATATTTAATATCAAGAAATAGAAATTACTATGACCAAATATTATGCAAAGTTATAAATAAGCAAATATTAGTGGTATTGTAGCAATTATAGCCTAAATAGAAGATAGCATAGGTTGTAGGGGAATTTGGCCAAATTATTTGCTGCAGTTAGAAACAATGTGCAATTTTTAAGGCTTGAATCAGATGTGATAAGAAACAGTAAAATCTCAACCAGTTGTGATAAGAATCAGTAATATCCTTCCTGGATAAACATTAAAAATAATTTTTCTTAATTTAGACTAGTGTTTATAACAATGGTGAATCAGCTTGAAAGAAAATTATTTAGTCCTCCTAGCACAAAAAGATGTTAGCAAGGGAAAAGTTCTTTGTATATGTAAGAGTCTGTAAAGTCAAGGTTTTATTTACTCACATAGTTAATTTCCATTTGAGTTTGACATTTCCTGCTTCAAAGCTTAGATCTTTTGAAGATATTTTACATGTCTTAAATGAGGCTCAGAATTGAGCAGTCTGTTCTGGATGAGTGGAATGAAACATTTTAAATAAGTATTTTTCCACTTATAACTGGGTGTGTCTGTGCTTATCACCTATCTGTGTTTCATATGTTCTCTCTAATGTCTACAGATTTTTCAGTTTCAACCACTTAAAGTGGATTAAATATTTGTGCATACATGATGTATGTTCCTATATAGAGTCCATGGTTATCAATTAAGAATAATTACGTTTTTGAGAGAAAAATGGAATTGACTTATAAAGCAAGCTAATAAGCCAGGAAGACTGAATTTACAATCTGGGTTGTAAGACATTATTTTACTAGAAACAACAATTCTGCAGACAAAGTCAAATCTGATTGCAGTGGCAGAAATGTTGGCCAGGAAGTGGTCTGTCATTGTTTGTCCTTTACCCCTAGTCCCTGAACTGACAAGAAAAATTAAAGAGTCAAAAATTTTGTTTTTTCAGAGATATATAGTAATGATGGAGAGAATTCAGCTGATCAGGATAGAAGAAGAAAAGAACAAAACAGATAAGGTAAAAATAATGAGAAAAGATGACATTCAAAGGGAACATATAACAGGAACACCACAGGAAAGGAAAAGCAACGTGGGAGGAAGAGAAAGGGCAATAGTAGTTGGAAGAACTATGAAGAAAAGCGCAGAGGAAAATGTTTAACATAATGGAGTGAAGAGTGTGACAGTAAAGAGAATATGACTGAAAGACATCAAAGTATAAAGGTCGTGTGTAGAAACAAAACATAGAGGGGAAAAAAGCAAAGAGTTAGGAAGTGAAGAGGATTTTTTACAAAAACACTGCAAATTTGCATAAACAATGAATGAAAGTGAGTTTTGATGATGGGATGTATATCAAGGAAAGGTATGTGAAGGCATAGGAAGTGAAAGGAAGAGAATATACATAAAAATATGAAACAAGTAAATAGCCTGAAATCAGCTTGTTTTACTTTTGGGGGGAGAAAAGTATATTAAATTTAAAAATTAGCAAAGCCCCAGGTCTTCTATTTGACTGTATTAAACACGATAGTAAATCATCACATGAGCATCCCATAATCTGTAGTTTTGACTTTACCTGAGCAAGGTCTGTAAAAGGCTTCAGGACCTAAAAACCCAGTATCTTAAGACTGTAATCGCAAAGATTCTTTCTACAGCGAGGTTGGTTTTGTTGCATTTTCCACGTCCTGGAATTCATCATTTCCAAGAGAGAATGACACATTGCACCTCCCCGTTACTTGCAGGCAGCGCCGGCATCTCAGACCCCGTTCCGGCTGCGTCTCGCTACGGAGGCGGAGGGACCCTGGAGACGATGCTCCGCGCTGGCTCCGCTCCGCCGCGTCCCCGGTCCTGCAGTGACATCCAGCGTCCAGGCTCGGCACAGCCTCACCGAGAGCAGCCCTTGCCCCTCCTCGCTGCCGCTCTTGCCGAACCTCATCGCCTGATACAGATAACTTCATTTTTCTCTTTTGAATAAGGTACAACGCGGTACAGCCAGAGATGCTGGGGATAAAACTTTGCAAAATATGAGAGAACTAAAAACCGGCATAGGGGATACACCAGCGGTAAAAAGCAATTTACATGATGTCATCAGAATAAAAAAATATAAATACCTTTGAGTAACTAAAAAAGGGCATAATTTATGGGCTGTAAATTCATAAGCAAAAGACCTAACTTCCTCCCTTTTTAAATTTTTCTTTTAAAGCTATGGAAAAAATGGATCTGATTGTAGTGAAAATTGTGCAATTTCCTTTCCTTTCCTTTCCTTTCCTTTCCTTTCCTTTCCTTTCCTTTCCAAACCTTTCCAAACCTTTCCTTTCCTTTCCTTTCCGAACCTTTCCGAACCTTTCCTTTCCTTTCCGAACCTTTCCGAACCTTTCCTTTCCTTTCCTTTCCTTTCCGAACCTTTCCTTTCCGAACCTTTCCAAATCTTTCTGAACCTTTCCTTTCTGAACCTTTCCTTTTTGCTTCCCAGAACCTTCTCAGAACGTTTCCTTTCCTTTCCCTTTTGTGATTCTGCATACAATCATGGAATCATAGACTCATACATTCATGTTGGAAGAGCATCACACTATAGACAAGGAATAAAATTATAAAATCACCAAGAGAGAGTTGAAGAAATAGCCTCATAGCAGTCCCTTACAACAAAAAGATCGGGGTTTTTTCTTCCTTTTTTTTTTTTAAATTTAAAAGTTATCTTTTTTGCAGTGCTCATGGAGTGAATGTGCTGTATAAATACAAAGTGCTCTAGTCAGAATAGACAAAGTACAGGCAGATCAGCAGAATGTTCAAACCCCCTTTATTCTTTCTACAGGATCACAAAGACCTCTATTGGAGCCTTCCAAAAATAGGCCTGCAACAACCTAGAAGAAAGTTTGTGAAAAACAAGCTTTTAGAATAATCGGATTGTTTAGGAGGAGAAGAAAACTATGAAACTATGAAACAAGACAGCTTTCTTAGCCTCCTACTCTTCCACTCTTCCTACAGAAAATGCTAGCCCTCTAAAGCTGCTTGCAAAAATAAAAATTTCTGGAGGTGTGGTTGTAATTTTAAAATTTTATGGCCCCTATGAGAAATTTGAATATTTCTTTGGTACTTTGTACTGCGTAGCCCAGTGATTTTGAAGGTGCTCTACTATTTTTTTCCCTTTTTATGCAGTGTTGAATCTGTGTGCATCTACCAGAAATGTGAGGAACGAAAGAAGTCTGTACGAGAGAAGCTAACTTTCAGCTAGAATTTCCATGGATTTAGGCTGACAAGGTACCTTAAACAAGGCCTAAATAATCTGCCACAATTCACAAACTCTTAGTTTTTTAAGATGACAGCTACCCTGCTCTTCTGTGATTAGTAGACACGATTTGCAAGGGCTCTATTCATTCAAAACAATCTGCAACCTTTGATGTCAAAGAAGCTGTGGAGTGCCTGACTGCAAGCTGCAGAGGGTCACAGATCTCTGCTCTGCACACAGCCTTATCTATTCATCAGAAATTCATCCCAGCCATGGAAACTTTCATTTTCACTGCACAGGCCTCAGAAAGCCAAATGGCATGGGAAATTTAATGTAAGTCAGTCTCACATTCCCTGACCATGAACGGGAAAAAATTAATCCTCTGCAGCTAAATACTTTTGTAGTCATTTGGTATAAAAGGCAATGGTCTGTCATTTACATCCTTCACTAAACCAGTAATGAAATCTTGAAAGAGGAGGCGGGGGGTGGAGGAGGCAGTAGTTTCACTGCCACGGTGAAGCCAAAATTAAGCCATTGCTTTACTACTCTGAAGCAATTTGGGAGGTTGCATAATTGAATGCACAGTGTTATTCCCAGTAGCACAGGATGCAAGCAGACCTTGAGAAGTCAGGTGTGATGGCAGATGTTTTCAGTGACATCTGCAGAGCTTTTGCCCTTGCTTCTTTTTAAGCATTTCCACCACTGACTGGAGTCCTGCAGCAATGTTTAATATTTGTGGTTTTTTCCTCTGGTCTCACACCCCAAACTTTGTCATAATAACATTAAAAGGAAGTGAAACCTCAAGGGCCTCCATCAGACGCACAAAACCAACACTTGATTATGATGCCTCTTCTTGCTTTACAAGCTCCTTGGGGAAGACAGTTCAGGAGAAGGTCAAATTATAGAACCACAGAATGGTTTGAGTGGGAAGGGACCTTAAAGATCACCTGGTCCAACCTGCCTGCCAAGAGCTGGTACATCTTTCATTAGGTTGCTCAAAGTCCATCCAACATGGCCTTGAACACTTCCAGGGAAGGAGCATCCACAGCTTCTCTGGGAAACCTGTGCCGCCCTCACATTGAACTTCTTCCTAATATCTGACCTAAACTTGTTGGCAGTCAGTTTGAAACAATTACCCTTGTCCTATCACCACATGCCCTTTTCAAAATTCCCTCTCCAGGTCTCTTAGAGTCCCTTTAGCTACTGGAAGGGGCTCTAAGATCCCCTTGGAGTCCTCTTTTCTCCAGGCTTCACAGCTCCCTCAGGCTGACTCCATGGCAAAGGTATTCCAGTCCCCTAAGTATCTTCATGGCATCCTCCGACCTCCCTCCAGACAAAAGAAACAGGTGAAAAATGCAGGTGTTACAGCAGTCTTCCAGTTGCAAATATATACAGTAAATACAATAATGATATGAGAAAAAGTTTAATACACCAGTGGCAGGAAATTGGAGCATATGAGCAGTGATGTCTCTGTGGCTGCTGCTTCATAAAGCACACTAATGATGATTGTCCTTAGCATTCATGACACAAATTATGTCTATAAATGGTCATCAACATCAGAAGGAATGGGATCTTGTAAATACTATGCACTTCATAATATAAGTAAATATGCTGAGAATATACTTTATGAAAAATAATAAATAATTTTCATCCTTTTAATTTAAAAAAGATAAATATTTTGTTGCTCTTATGAAATAGGGGAGGTTAGCTTCTGATGAAAAATCTAAATGTTTTTTAAAATTCACAAAGATCAGAAACATTTATCAAAAGAATTCGCCTTTCTGATAAATATTAAAGTGTGTAAAGCAGAACCACTGAGAACAGTAAATACTTTATAGCTGGCACTTTGTCAAAACTATAAGTGGTTCTGCCTTTGAATTTTACATTATCACTAAATTTACAGTCATTTTATAAGTGGCACAAGACAAGAATTACTTCTTTCTAAATCTAAACCAAGCAATAAATCTAAATCAGGATTCCTCTTATTGTCCGTTATCATCTGATGACAATGCCTTTTACCTTCATTGTCTTGAGAGAAATATGATATGTAAAATCATGATGTCACATCACTCACTGTGATTTAACACTAACCAGCCCATACCATTTTAATCAATCAACATTGTCACTTTTTAGTGTAATGATTTTCTAGTGGATTCCTTGTGTTTAATATGATATATATGTCTTATCAGCAGTTGATTTACTATTTCATTTTGGAGTCTAACAGCTTGGAAGGCCATTCTTGCCTCCTTCAGACACCACTGGAATTGGAAAACAAGTATTGTTTCAAGTACTACTCAAGAACTAATTGTGGAAATTAAATGGAAGATATGAAATTACTTTTATCACAAGCTTGGTGCTTGTGGAAAAGAAAGACAGGAAAATGATGTGAAATAAAGGAACTAAGCAGTACAGCACAAGGAGGAGCATTTTTTTTTTCTTCACTGTACCAATATGGACACAGGCATCCCTAATTGGACAATGTGATTGCTCAGTTCCACAGTTTGGTTTTAAAACCTACTGAACTGTGCAGAAGGTTTCTCTGAGGAAAGGAGGTCTTTCCATTATGTTTCTCTGTATATTATATAGTCTTTTTTATTTACTATTCACAGAAGACTACTGCATTTATTTCTCAGACAATTTCAAGAAAAATAATTTTTGCTTGTAAAGCACTCTCAAACACAACCCAGTATATACCTGGAATAACCCACCCACATTTGAACGTCTTTACATTAGGTGGTAGCAAAGCACAAGTGTTTAGAGCTGTCAAAGAATACTAAAACAACAAGTTTAACAGGAAAATTTTGCTTTTACATCCTATTGCAGAATACTGAGAAGTCTATACACTCATGCATGGAAAAATATACCTGTTCAGGTAACAAAGGACTGGCTGGAAACTATTACATTTCAAAGTAACAAGTTCCTTTTAAGAGTCCTCAGTCAGTTAACGTTTGACAACCTATAAGATGTAAAATTTCAAGTTACAGAATCACTCTAAACTCACTAAATATAGAACTTTTCATTCTTCAGGACCAATTAGCCCTCTGTTAGTGACAGATAAAGAAACAAAGGTAAGATAAATGGTGAAACAAATAGTGTTCATGGGGGAAAGTGACATTTAAGTTGCATCACAGATCATACCACTCACTAACTGAGAAGACATGAAGGCTCTTTCATCAGTTTTTAAGTGGATAAATTCTAAATATCCTACTGAAGATCAGAGAAATTGAAACATCATTTATTTTCCTGTGAAAGAACAAAAATATTTAGGATGTTTTTTACCATAAAGCTCATTTTTTCACAATAAGAAAGCATGTAAAATGCAATTTTCAGTGTACTTGTAATTGTTTCATAAATTCTTCTTTCTTCTAAACATAAAATGTGACTTAGGACTTAGATTAGGACATTGCTAATTTTTAGAACAGTAACTAAAAAGCAATAAACAAATAAATAGATCTGCCAGTAAAGTCCAACTATGTCTTTCAGGGCAATGCTGAAATTTGATTTACTTTTACTGTAAATCTCCACTTTTACAGTGTCTGGAGGCAACTGAATTCCTTCATAAATCCCTCCTTTTTTATTTTTCATTCCTTCCTTCCTTTTTTATTTTTATCGTCTTTATAAGGCATCACAAGCAATGGGACAAAATCTAAAAATTACCTAGATAATTTTCCCAGGTGCAGGAAAAATGTGCTGAGAACTTTTTAGGTCTTAGTCTACCTTTCTTTTGTGAAAAGATCTTTCATCTTCCACCATGAAGAGGCACTCATCAGGCACTAAATACAATTATGTTTTGCATTTTTTGTTATTATTCTTAAAGTACTCTGTATCAAGAGTATGTCTTCATTCTGTCTAAGTTCTATCTCTGGCCCTCAGGAATAACTATCTAGTCTTTTTTTCTTCAGTCTCCAAGTTCTCTGCAAATCTAGTAGTGGAAAGAAACTCATCTGTGGTGCCACAGTGGCCTTTTGATACCACAGACTTGGTTCTTACATATTGGACACAAGCAACATAACAAAAGAATTGCAAGAACCTTGATTAATCTCTCATAAATACAAATTCCCCCTTTCCTTATGTATTTTACACCTCTTGCAACAAAGTTTTAAGAAGGGAAAAGGAAGTCATATTCAGCCGCATAATGACTTAGCTGTTGGAGCTTTGGGAGACGGGGGAGTAAATGGAATGATAAGGCAATATAGGAGGAAAATAAAAGGAAATACTAAGAAAATAATGGGAAATTAATGAATTTAACTGCAAATCTTGAGAAGTCAGGTATTTTTTTCCTTGTATTCAAGCATTCAGTCAAGCCATAATTTATGTTTGCTGCATGCAGGCACCTGGATGCCCATGAATGCAGGGTACTCATGCGAAGAACATGCTGACTTCCAGCACATTGTTACCCTTCACAGCCACCAGATATTGCTATTTGATGCTGATGTGCCTTTTCCAATCACCTATGGAAAAACAGATTTGGAAAAAAATTACAAGCCATAACAGAAACCTGTGGAGTATCTCCTTCAATAATCCTTGTTTTTTTCTTGTCCTTTTAGAATGATAATATTTCACAGTAGGAATCACTTTATCTCACACATAGTCTATACTTCTAGCTACCCATCACACAGAAAGATAAAAAACAGAGTCAACTTAAGAGGCATATTTTATATGATCAGGTTATTGTCTAATCTTCTGTAGTATACTTCCTTATCTTTCTCCAGACTCTTTAGTCCACCCATAGTCTCAGTCATGACAGAAGCCTGATCTGGTACAGCAATTCCTACCATAAACAGCACACTGCCATACCTCAGACATAATTACTAGACATGACCTGGGAATGCAGAAGCCAGTCGCTTCTCCCTTCATCCTAAGGATAAATCTAATGCTGTAACACTCATCATTTTCTCAAGAAAGAAGTCTACTGCAAATTTTTAATTAAAACACTTCAGAAATAAAATAGTTTCTGAAAACACCTACCCCACAGCTCAATACACTACAATTATTCTGTAGCACTCAGATCTGAATACACCCACAATGCAATTCAGTGCAATACTATCAGTCTGTAGAGGACACACTCCCACATCACAATTTCCAAAATACTTTCTGTTTAAAGAGGAGAAGACACTATATGTCATATCCAAGCTTTCATTAATTGTGTGCGAGGCATGGTTTCAACTCAGAAATTGTGATAATTTAACACTGTTCTTCCTTGATAATATCATATTGTTATGCTTTTAATTTTTTAGGTTATTGCTCTTCATGTACTTTTCTCTAGAAATACTTGCTTCAGAGACGAAGTTTGGCCTAATTTGCACACACCTTGCAGAGCTTTGTGCAGATATAACCCCTCAGAACAAAAAATATACATTAGGAAAAATATAGCAGATTATTTTCTCAGCAAGTGGATTTTATTACATTAAAAAAAAGAAAGCAGTAGATTTGAATTTCATTTTAATAAATCTTTGGCACTTTGCCCTTATGAAGCGCTGAAATAAGCTTAGTTTCTCTACCTTTTTCCTCTAATTCTTTGATCCAAGGGTTTTTCTTACACGGTACATAATAAAAGTACTTTAAAATCACTAATACAATTAAAAGTGCTAGATATAGCTGAAAACCTATTCAAGCTCTCATAGTCATGTCAGTGGGAAAACAGGATTTTTAAATAACTTGTTAGATCCACTTATTTCACTCATAAAAAAACAGATTGCATTCTGTGTTACCTATGGCAAGCACACAGATTCCCTCTTGCTGTCTGAATTCCATGATACCATCTCAAGTATTAAAAGACAGAACTATAGCAACTAAACCAAAAATTCTGTTACTGTTTTTAAAATAAAATTGAGGCAGTCATATAACTCTCTTTCCAGTGTGTCAGTTTGGAGGTGAAGGAGCACTGTCCCTTGGTAGCCTTATATTGTAGCCCATTGTTCTTAAAAATATTTTGCTAAATAGTGTTTTGAGTTTCTGGCTTTTTTCAGGTACTCCAAATTAAAATCAGATTTAGATTCCTGCAAATAGACAATGAAGGTTATTTAACAGTCCAGTAATAGGGAAAAAAAATCAAAAAACTTTTTTTTTTCCCTAAGCCCATTGCTCCAGCTGTCATACAACATCTGCAGATCTGGTGATAGCTTCAGGATTAACTTGGAAAATGTAGATGAGTATGCAACACTACTTTCTCTAACAACTTTCTGCAGGGCAGATCAGTCATTTAATATCTAGGGCTCAGCAAACCTGCAAGTAAAAATTACTACTAACAGAAAACGATTCTCCGTGCAAAGCACTTCAGCTCACACAAATCAAGTGACACAAAGAGGGTTTCATCTGCTTAGCCAAGATGAGGTTGATAACCATGACAGGTTGATATTGGTTTTCAATGCATTCTTCCCTGATAAAATTGAACTGCTAGAAGCAGTTTGCCTTATACCGGATTACAGCCATTATAGTTGCTAAGGTCATTATTTCTTTCCACCAGTTTCCTTTATACCCACCAGAAAGTCACCTTTTACAAACAAATAAAGTTGAATCTCGTTTCTTTCTAGAGAAAGGGTTTCAGGCCTGAATGGAAAGACCAAGTTCAGGTCTGTGCCGTTAGGCTTGGCTTGCCAGTTATAACCATACTCAGACTGAATTAAAAAAACAAACAAAAAAAAAAAAAAAAAACAAAAAACAACCACCACAAAACAAAAAAAAACAACAAAAACAAACAAACTAGAAACTCCACAGTGAGTATCAGGCCAGTCATTTGGGCAAAAATATTCAGAAATTTCATCTTCCATAGGCACATCACATTGTTTCAGATTTGGAACTAGTTTGTGATAAATGGACAGTAAAAGCAACAGCCAAATATTTTAATCAGATTATTTGAATTCAGAAGCAGTTTGAACGGGATGAATTTTGATAGAAATAAAAATACCCCTATTCATACCCATGAAGAGCACAGAAGGTGATCCGTAGAAAAATACCCTTTCTGAAATAAAAAAGATGAAAAAGCTCAACTTTATAGCTCAGCTTTAAAGAACACAGGATATGCAAGCTCATGACCCATACCTCAGTACGCGCAACTCCTGATTCTTTAGACAGTATAACAGTAATATTTCTTCAAGAGTATACAGGCTAGAGGACATTTCCAAAAAGGGGATAAAGCCACAGCCTCTTAAGTTACATGACTGAGCCATCCATGTCTCTAAAAAGATAGGAATTGCACACAACACAACAATGAATTCTACTGAATTAAATCATAAGTAATCTTATCTCTGCAGAAACAAAACATTCTCATATGCCTTTCATTTTTAAAAATGTGAAAAAACCCTCAGAATTGACAGTTAATAAAGCATCATGTAAACTCTCCAAATATTTAAAATAATAGAGGGCTGAAGGGTATAGTACAGGAAACTACAGTTGTCCCTCAAACTGTCTTTCTGTAAATACAGTACAGCATCTTACAATATATTGCATTTAAAATACCTAGTTTTTCTTTGCTTACACTAAACAAAATTAAGTAGTGGACAATGACTGGTTTGTACATATGCCACAGTACTTTTTCCACAGTATGACATCCATCAGGCACTTATAAGTACTCTGCCTTTCACAAATTAGAGGTTTCTTATCAAATTAAGCTGCAGCTGCTCTGCTGCCTGTGCTCAGCTCAAAACACCACAGAAGCATAAATGAGACACTGAGCTCACTAACAGACATCACTTCAGGGGAAAGCACCTCCTTAAGTATAAAACTGAGTTATTACTAACTTATTATTACTTGATTTTCTTTTTTAATATTTGTAAATAATTAATAATATATTTTGAAGTGGAAAGATAAATATAGTATACAAGCATGCAGAGCCTTTATGAAATATTTTATTTCCTTTCTATGAACCACTTCAGAAAATATTGTATTTACAATGTAAATACAGAACATTTCAAAAAGCTTTAAAAAGCTTTAAAAAGTTTCATAAAGCTTTAAAAATCTGGGCACCTAACTTGCTTTCAGGTTTTATTTAGGTGTCAATACAAAGTCAGGAGGAAATAGAGAAGCTCAACTTGTCTGCAGCACACCATGAGTACACTGAATTAATTTGCTATAAATTTTATCCTGTAAATAATGGAACTAGATCCTCCTTAAAAAAACCACAGCTCCATTAACTCCACTGTCAGGAAAGTTTCAAAGAATTACATTGATATTGTCCATTATAATTTTGCCTGTGATTACATCAAACCAATCTCACATATTTGCTCAAATTTGTTAAAAACAGGTATGGAAACACTCATTGCAAGAGATAAAGAATTAATTCCCGCGCAAGCCATTAGAGGAATCAAAGGTTAACTTTTGTGTGATTATCTTCTTCTGATGGTAAGCTATGACATTCAAGCAGGAATTGTGAATTCAAGTATTGTCACATAACTTATGAATGCAACATAGTCAGCATGTATTACCTTCCCTGAGCTATTCATGTTTGGTAGAAGGCACCAACCACATTAATATGAAAAGATAGGAATTTGAAATATTGAGGTTTGTCCAAAACAAAGCCATAAGTACTTTAACTAGGTAGGGGGCAACAAAGTCACATTCATTTCAATATTAGATAGTAGACAATGCATGTTTAAATTTAGATGCATCCTGCACTAAGGTATTCTGATCAGGGCAACATGGTGGTAAGACATGGATAAGGATATAAGGAAGGTCACTTCAATCTCTACACTGTCACCACTCCAATGCTACTTCATGTTTGAAACCAGTAAAAGCAAAGAATCTTTAGCCTAACATTCATACTATATTTTAAAAGTTTAAGGAGGATATCATATTCCCTTGATTCTTCCTGAATAAAGTATAAAGCTGTTTCTATAGCAGTCAGTGCCACCTCTTTTTCTGAAGCTATCCCTGCCTTTCCAAGCTGTATAACGCACCTCACAAGTCCTGTATCTCCAACAAGATCCTCAGACATGAAATATGCTAGACATGGCATTCAGGGCAATCAGTGGGCTACACAATGTGCTGATGCAATAAGGAAAAAAAGGTTTAAAAATAATAATGTTTTTAACTTGTCCAATCTTTCAGGTCCTGTTCATTTCTGTTATATTGGAGGGTTTGGAAAAGCATATTTCTGCTAAAAACATATTTGAATCTTGCCACTGGAAACAATGCCACAGTACTTTCCATATGACCTGAGTATCTGACAAAATCTAAAGACACAGCCTATCTATTGCAACAGACTGTAGTTGATCCCTTTCTTCTTTCCAAATGAGCTAGTGATGTGTTATTTGATAGAAATACACCATCAAGGAGTACATTTCACTACTTTTTCTGAAATGCTAGCTATCAGAAGCAACTTTTTTGCTTTTCTGACAATGTCTATGAAACATCTTGTGATGTGATAAACCCTTACTACAGACAAACCAATGAAAAGCAACAAATATCCAAAACAATTCTCCAAACTCATCCTTTGTGTGTGTGAGAGTGTGTGTGTGTGCACGTGTGCGTGCGTGCGTGCGTGCGTGTGTGTGTGTGTGTGTGTGTGTGTGTGTAAAACATCTATTAGTTTAATATAAAAAGATGTGGACTCTGTTTTTTCATAGTCAAAATACTCATACAATTAAAAATTGAGCAACATGAAAACAGAAAACAATCTAAGCTTGTATGCAGCAATCTTCTAGGCCTGCAACAGCTGTAATGCTGTCAGCCCAGATTAACAGTGAGCTTTGAATGAAATCAGTGGCCAGAACAGCCAAAGAGGCAAGGGCAATTTCTGGTGGAAATCTTCAGCAATACTCATTGCTGACCAGACACAGTTCCTGCTAAAGTCCATGGAAGTTTTACTAAAGATATTAGTTTTACTAAAGATATTAGCAAAAGGATATTTGGACAACTATTGAGTATTCTGGGAAATGCTGACCAAAAATCACCCCATGTTGTGAAGGTCAGCAGTATAGGGAATGTAAGCTGAGAAAGCTGAAGGTCCTGTAACAAAAACAGAGTACCAGAGGCTTGTTCTAATCACGTATGTTACAATCTTGACCTAAAAATAATTTAAAATTGATGTTTAGAGTACAATACTGCCATATTTAAAACTACTGTTTTCATATAAAGAAGAAAGCTGAAAATGTTAGTCTAATTTCATGACCATATATTTACTCTTTATTCCCACAGCAAAATGTCTAATTGAGAAGAGCAAACTAATACATACTTATTATAAAAATATTCTAGTCAATACCTAATTTCTTAATATTGATTATTGTTTAGACATTTAAAATGTACTCTACAGCAGCGCTTGCCATACAATTCTTACCTGTGCTTGTAAGCATTTAATATATCAACTAAAAGCAGCATGTTAAAACACATTTTGTTTAGCCATCTGAAAAATAGAATTTGATTAGCAAGCAATTTGAACACTCAATAGTTACACATGTTATTTAAATAATGCAGATTTCTGTTATGCAATACATTTAAACCTAGACTTGATTAGACATTATGAGTTCTGATTTCTCTTCTAGGGACATATTACTGGAGGGGAAAATGGCCAGGGTTGGTTTTGTTGGGTTTTGGAGGTTTTCTTTATTTTGGGGGGTTTGGTAGTTTTATTGTTGATTGTTTGTTTTTCCTTTCAGTGGCAAGGGACATTTGTCTCTTTAATGCCAAACTTCCAAAAAACTACAAAGATTCATTCAATTAAAAGGGTCCCTTAGTGTCTCATTTTAAATTACTGGCACCATGCCATATGAAGCTCACCTATATTTCATTATGCTCTGCGGTGGGTATTCAGAAATATAAGGTCATTAGCTTAGTGAATGAGGGCAAACATTCAAGCAAGTATGCAACCTTGCATTTTTCTATGAGTTTGTGTCTCCCTTATGTAAATTTTGGGCTGTACACTGTGCACAAACCCTTGGCAAACCAATCTAATAGAGAAATTAAGATAGCTATGAGAATAGATTTTTAATTATTAATTTTCAATAATTACCTCAAAGAGTAGGTATTGAAACAGTAGCTTGAAATACTATCAGACTGGAAGTCTACATAGCTGTGTATCAGTCCTCTTCCTTTTAACTATTCAGCCTATTTTAACTATTGAGCCTATCTCAACTATTCACGTTGGGTCTTCTCTGTAGGCATAAAACACACTCTTTTATTTTTCTTTTAAAAAGAGACCTCTTCTCCTACAAAATTACAGAAGTACAAATAAGCCCAAAGACAAGGTTTTGGCGAGTATATGGTGTGCATAGGGGAAGGAAGAGAGAAGGGGAGATTTCTGTTCGAGGACCATCGAGTGTCGCTGCATGACTGATAAAATTACATCATCCTATTGGGAGATGCTCTGCCCAGGGGGAGGAGCCAGGCATTTCTACCTGGATATAATCTGAGATTTGGAGCAGCACAGGCAGCTGAGTTCCCAAAGGATCAGCCTTTTGCCACTGCATTCCCAGAGGAGCAGCTCTTTTTTCCACTGGATTCTCAGAGGAAGAACAGGCCCATCTACTCCGCCACTGGACCTTCAGAGGAAAACTACATCCTTTCTAGAGGCTTATTGTTTCAACAGAACCACATCTGTGACTTCAGGAGGACTGCAGCCGCCATTGAATTGGACTGCTACCAACACCCTGACCAACAGGGTGTCAGGTCATATTCTGACTCTGTCAGTGTTGTTTTGTATTATTGCATTTGTATTTTTATTGTATTTTTATTTTTTCCCAAGAACGAACTGTTATTCCTACTCCCATATCTTTGCCTGAGAGCACCTTAATTTCAAAATTATAATAATTTGGAGGGAGGGGGTTTACATTTTCCATTTCAAGAAAGGCTCCTGCCTTCCTCAGCAGACATCTGTCTTTTCAAACCAAGCTTGAAGGGACCTTAAAGATCATCCAGTTCCAGCTCCCTTGTCATGGACGGGGACACATTTTACTAGACCCAGCAGCTCAGATCAGGCCTTGACAGTTCCAGGGATGGGGCATGCACAGCTTCTCTTCACAACCTGTTCCAGTACCTCAGCACTCTGAGAGTAAACAGTTTCTTCCTAACGTCCAACCTAAACCTGTCCTCTTTCACTTTTAAGCTATTATCCCTTCTCTATCACTCCATAAAAATTTCCTTTCCAAAATTCTCTCTCCAGCTCTTTGGGAGCCCCTTTATGTATTGGAAGGGGTTCTAAGGCCCCAGGCCTTCCTCTTCTCAGCTGAACAGCCCCAGATCTCTCAGCTTGTCTCCAAAGCAGTTGTGCTATAGCCCTGTGATCATCCTCATTACTCTCTGGAGTTGCACCAATAGGTCTATGTCCTTCCTGTGTTGGAGGCCCTATAGGTCCAAGATCTCCAGGTGAAGTCTCAGCAGAGCAGAGCAATAGAGCAGAATCACCCCTCTCGCCCTACTGGTCATGCTGTTTTTGATGCAGCATGAGACACAAAGGGCTTTCTGAGTACACACTGCCAGCTCAAAACACTCAAATCCTTCTCCTCAGAGCTGCTCTCAATCCATTCTCTGCCCAGTCTGTTCTTATGCTTGGGGATTGCCCTGACACACATGCAGGACCTTGCATTTGGCCTTATTGAATTCCTATGGGTTTTTCACATACCCAACTCTCAAGCCTGTCTAGGTCCCTCTAGATGGCATCTCTTCCCTCCAGCATGTGATTGCACTACAGCTTGGTTTTGTCAGTAAACTTGCTGAGTGTGCACTCAATCCCACTCAATCCAGGTCACCAACAAAGATGTTAAAGGGCTGGTCCCAATACCAACCCCTGAGGAAAAACACCACTGGTCGCTACTTGGACATTCAAACCTGACCGTGATGCTTTGAGTGTGACCATCCAGCCAAGTCCTCACCCACTGAGTGATCTATCTCTCAAAGCCGTATTTCTCCATTTTAGAGGCAGGGATGTTGTGCAGAACTGTGTCAAATGTTTTGCACAAGTCCAGATAGGTCACTCTTTCCTCATCCACCTCTGCTGAGGCACCATCACAGAAATTGTCAGCAAATTTGTCAGGCATGTTTTGCCCTTGGTGACACCATGTCAACTGTCATCAATCACCTTATTTCTGTGTGTCTTAACATATCTTCCAGGAGAGTTTCCTCAAACTGTGTCACTGTTCACAAGAGTGCAGAGATCAGTCCCTATCCCTACACTTTCCCTACTGAAGGTGTTAAAGACATGATGAAGTCTCTGTTCTCCAGCTTGAACAGACCAAGTGACTTCATCCACTCTTCATACAGTTTCACCTCAAGGCAATTCACCATCCTCATGTCTCTCCTTTGAAAAGTCTCTAAGAGCTTAATTTCTTTGTTATATTGCAGTGCCCAAAACTGGACGCAATGTTCAAGGCGAGGCTGCCCCAGTGCAGAGCAGGATTATCCCCTCCCTTGCCTGGTTGGCAATGCTGGGCCTGATGCACCCTCAGGATATGCTTGGCCCTCCTGGCTGCCAGGGCACAGCTGGCTCATGTTCAACTTGCCACTGACCAGGACCCTCATATCCCTTTCTATGGCACTGTTTTCCAGCCTCTCATTCTCCAGTCTACACACACAACCAGGACTGTCCTTGTCCCAGTTTAGTACCATTGGCAAACTTATTATTCCCTGATGTTCTCTGTCCAAATTGTTAAGGAAGAGCTGAAGTGCACAGGAGTGAGGATGGAGCCCTTTTGGTGCCCCATTAGTGACCAGTCACCAGTCTGATGACACCCCATTCACTACAATCATTTGCACCCAATCTCTGACCCACTTGCTCACCAATCAATTAACATAGTTATTGAGGTGATATTTTGTCCAGAAGGAGACTGTGAGAGCAGTTATGAACCCTGAGATTAGGACAGTTGGTTAAAGTGTGGTATTAAGAATGCCAGGGTTGTGGGTTTGATCTACATTCAGTGTAGGACTCAATGATCTTTGTGAGTCAGAAGATTCTGTGGTGGCAAATTCTGTGATAGATAATTTTCTGCTCTTGTTTCAGCAAGTCAAATGCCTGTACAAAGGGTACAAGAATGTCATCATGTAAGTACTGGGTCTCCAAAGGCCATAAAACCCAAGCCTTTTTATGAAAGACATATCCTTAAAAATCCACTTCATAGAAAATAGATATATGTATTGTGCAAAGAAATCTAATGCATATTCGGCAAACATTAATTTTGCGTGATATGTAATAATACCAATCCAAATAATTCTAAACGCTTATTCTTGTGTATCACAGTGAAAGGTCATATTACGAGACTCATTTTAATCAGCTAAATATATCTTTATGTTTTGACATAGTACCTCATTCTCTCAGATACTTTTATAAATAGGTCCATTTGATTGCATTATATGCAGAACACAAGGAAGATTCACAAATATTCAAACAGTTGTTTCATATAAAATACCACACAGAGTTGGAAAGGAATTTGTATTCTTTTCAGGATGCCATGTTTTATTTCTGATTACTGATCATATGAATTTATGTGTCTCATTATAAAGAATATCCCCAAATACCATCAGAATGACTCATTATAGAGTCATTCTGATGGTATTTGGGGATATTGAACTGTAGTCATTAGTGAGTTCTTCAGATGAGATCAACTGTGACCCAAAACTTCAGGCTGTAAGTAATAACTTTATTTTTTATATATATTCAATGGTTTATTTACAAGAAATTCTTCTACTTATCTATTAAATCGGTCTTTTTGAATCTGATCATTTTCAAAATATTGACCTAATACTGGTTGTCTAAGTTTGAATAGATCATTACAAGATCTTGGAAACTTGGCAAATACACCAATGATTTTATATCTGGCATCCTACACCAACTACATATTGACAGAATGAAAAAATTTTCAATTTCTTTACCTTGTCTCATTAGTCATTATGTGGTGATGCTTGCATTACCAAGTACATGCAGTCTGCAGCTCCCTTGCCAGCTAGAAATCTAACATTCTCATAAAATTCATTAATTGTTTGCTGCAGTGATGATTATCTTGTGCAAAATTTAATAAGATTATTATCTCTGTTGGAAAGTGTATTTATAAATTACTGTCAGTGAGAAAATTAACTTGTACTCTGTCAGCAGAACCTTTTGAAGCAACAGTTAATGTAGGGGTAAACTTCAATTATTATAAGGACTCTGCCAACCCTAAAATCAAGGCACAGAAGGCAGCAACAGTTATTTTGCCAGTTCTATGTCCACAGGTGTTTTTCAATTAGCTGTCAGAAAATGCTGCATGCTAAAAAGTCATCTGGTAAACTGATTTAGATGGATTTGATGTTTCCTTATGAAGTCATAGAACAAACCTTTTTAGTATAATTAATGACCAAGAGTCTTAAATTACTGCAAAGTTAAAGGTTACTTTTCCAGTTGTAAGTCAAAAGGATTATCATGGATTATTATTTTCAAACTGTAAATTTGAAAATAATTTTTACACATACTATGTTAGTCAGATAATTTGTAAGCACAGAGTTCACTGAAATCAATCAATATCTTTGCATGCCTTCCCACAAGTTGAATCATAGAATGCTAAGTGGTTGGAATGGACCTTAAAGATCATCTAGTTCCAATCCCCGCTGCCATGGGCAGGGACACCTCTGCCTAAACCAGGTTTTCCAGAGCTCAAACCAATCTGGCTTTGAACACCACCACAGATGGGGCATTCACAACCTCCCTGAGCAACCTGCTTCAGTGTCCTGCCTCCCCCATAGTAAAAGACTTCCTGAAATCTAAACTAAATTTTCCCTCTTTAATTTAGCCATTATTCCTTGTCCTATCACTACAGTTCCTAATAAAGAGTCCCACTCCAGCTTTCCAGTAGGCCCTCTTCAGTTACTGGAAGGTTGCTAGGAGGTCTCTATACAACCTTCTCTTTTCCAGGCTGAACAGCCCTAACTTTCTCAACCTGTCTTCTTAGGAGAGATGCTCCCGTCCTCTTATCAACTTCTTGGCCCTCCTCTGGACTTGCTCCAACAATTCCACATCCTCCTTCTGTTGGGACACCAGAACTGTACACAGCACTCCACGTGGGGTCCCACAGGAGCAGAGCAGAGGGGCAGAATCACCTCCTTCCTCCTGCTGGCCACAATCCTTTGGATGCAACCTAGAACACGTTTTGCTCGCAGGGCTGTGAGCGCACGCTGCCAGCTCATGTTGAATTTTTCATCAACCATCACCACCAAGTCTTTCTCCTCAGGGCTGCTCTCACTCACTTCTCTGCCCAATCTGTAGGTGTGTTTGGGATTGCCACGACCCAAGAGTAGGACCTTGCACTTTGCTTTGTTGAACTCCGTGAGGTTTGCATGGACCCACATCTCAAGCATGTCAAGCTCCCTCTGGATAGCATCGCTTCCTTCCAGCATTTCAACTGCAACACACGGCTTGGTGTTGCCAGCAAACTTGCTTGGGGTGCACATGACAGTCCACTAATATCCATCTGCTAGAGTCACAGTCTAATGTGTTTCAGCTCATAATTCATTAATAAAATGCATGAAAGTGCTGTCAACTGGCAGTGGGTGGGGATGGAGGGGATGCTTTCCTGGACTCCTGGGAAATTCAGCTCATGCTTAAATTCTGCAATATCAAAGTATGAGACTACTTATTTTCTCTCTTGTTTAACTCATATGGTTTCTTCTAACTCAACTCTGTCAGTGATTGCTTGCCACTGAAGCTAATAAAATACTGCAAAAGTCTCACATTTTAAACTTCAACAAAATAAACTTCAATGAAAAGATTGTCAAATGAAATCCTTTTGTTCCTTTCCTGTCTCTCCTTTCTGGGCTGAACTGGACAATCACAAAAATATTCTATCCACAGTCACTGCCTAAAAGTAACCTGTCGAACACGACATTAGGTGTTTATATATAGTCACTTCAGAAAACAGGTTCAAAATTCATATATCTCTCATGAATATAATCAGCATGCCTTAATTCAACAAATGCAAAATTTTAAATAATTTTTTTAACAAAATGAGTGCTGGAAAGAAATTTTAAAAATGTAAGATTGATGAGGAGAAAGAAAATAAGTTTTTTTAGAATTGTTTTTGCTCAAAGACCAACCTTGCACATGGGAGATCCTAAAATACTCAGTGTGGAAATTTCATGTATTTGTGTATGCTTTGCAGTGTTTTCTGTCTGCTGAAAGAAACAGAATTCTGTCAAAGATAACAGGATGTTGCTAAAGACTTAAAAGCATTTTCCCATAGGGAAAAACTGGCCTCCTTCTAGGGGTGAAAGAGAGATAAGAAGCTTGGACATTGTAAAACACAGCCTTACGAAGGATTGTGCCTGCCCCAGGCCTTTCTGATATGTGAGGCCAGGACCTGCCTAAGCGCTCTTTGCCCATGCTAAGATAGAGTAAGCTTAGTAGTGTAAGATAGAGTAAGCTTAGTAGTTAGTGTATGTGTCCTCCCTTTGCCAGCATGGTGATGGAATAAATCTATTCTTCACATTCAGCTGTGGATTTTGGCCATCTTTGTTACATGTATACATTTCTATTCACACATTAACATATTTGAATCTCTACAGTATGGTGGAATGGCTCCTTTTTCTCCTTTAAATGAAATAACATATGTTTATTAATGTATGTATAATGTATTAACCAGTATACTTAACATTTTTTATCATTAACACTTATTTAATTCCTACCTAACATTAAAAGGAAAAGACAAAAAATAAGCTTTCTTCATGATTCCCATAACAATTTAATAAAGTATCCTCTCCCTCAATTTTGAGAGAGAATATTTTTACAGGAAAATTAAGGAATAGGTTACTTAATTCCTTTTTACTTCCATCTGATAATAGGTTTACAGGGTTTTCATAAGATAACTGATTTTATTAATGCAATGTCAGAACAAAATCTATCTGTGTATTTAGTGACAATTTCAGGTTAAAGAAAGAAAAACTCTGATAAATGGCAATAACTACTATCAATAATGAGGGAAAAGACAGATTTTTAAACCCTACATTTAATGTTCTTGTGGCACTTAATTCTGTCATCAGTATTCAAATCCATTGATGTCTGTGGGAGCTCAGAGTGCTCAGCAACTTGTATAAGTACACAGTAAATTGCTAGATTAAGCCTTAATCCTACAGCCAATGTTATGGGTGACAGGAAAATCTAATTGCAGTGAGATTTTTTTTCATGTTTATTTACCATATGAGTTCAAAGCAACATCGCACCATTGATCTCGAACTATAATACAATCAAATTCAAGAAGGAACTACAAGTTGTTTTGCAGGTCTGATCTTCATAAAAGCCTTTTATGAGTCAAGAAGATATAATACACATCTCTGAGGATTTAAGAAAAACATTTTTCAAAATAAACTTGCATAATTGTGATTAGTGAGACCATTGTCACGCCCACTAGCTGAATGCAGGAATAGAGTTGGCTAAATTTCCATGATTCACAGGTATAACCATGTGTCCATGCTGGTTGTAGTCCGTCACACAGCTTGAACCCAGCAGCTTCAAACTGCTTGGGCAGCGTTTTCCATGCAGTTTCACAGACCAGGTCCTACTAAACTGAGTCAGCACTTGTGCAAAACTCATCTGTGCTAGATGATTTCTTTTGCAACAGTAAAAACAAGAGGACCTTATTGCAGAGTAAAACACACATATAATGATGCTCCTAGTTGTGTGTGCTGAAATGAAGCCTGCTCTTAAGACTTTTAGCCACTTCACTGAAAGGAAGCTTCCAGTGGAATGTGAAGCAACTTGTCATGGTGCAAATGGATTTTAAAATAATACAAACATCTGGTAGTGGGCCTAACAGAATGAATGAATTAGACACAAACACAGAGGTTAAAGTACTACTAGAAGGAGCAGAACTTATATATGATTTTTTTTTTGTTTGGCATGCAAACAGTAACAAATAAACTGAGGGCCTGATTCAGTTACTTTCCTAACCATATGAATACTCCTCTATTATCAAAACTTGAAAAAAGAACTCCATTGAGATGAATATGAAGATAGTGTTTCTTTTTACTTAGCAGCAGTGCAAAATTGTCTTACTGAAACTACTAACAGAAGCTTCACTTTGAAACTTGAAAGAATAACACTTTTTGAGGAAAAAGCAGTCCAAATGGATAATTGCTTTTAAAAATGCATTTTATTCTTTTTAAGTTCTTGCTAGCAAGTCCAAATTCTTACATGAGGTTGAGAGTTGTTTGTTGTTCACTTCTTTTTTTAATTATCTATATATGGCTACATTTTTTTTCCTCTATAGTATCCCAAATTTTAACAGCACAAACTCAGAATGGACTAGTAATCTATGAACAAAAATCTCCTTAGCATATAAAACAATTTTTCTTTTCAGTCTTTGCAGAATTCCATTCAAAGATCCATAGTATGGTTTGGGTTGGAAGGGACCTTAGGGATCATTTAGTAAGTTCCATCCTCCCCTGACGTGGGCAAGAACACTTTCCACTAGACTAGTTTGCTCAAAGCCTCATCCAAACTCGCCTTAAGGACTTCCAAGAAGAAGCAGCCACACCTTCTCTGGGAAGTCTCTGCCAGTTGATTGAGAACACAGATATTTTAAAACATTCATGTAGACCTGAGAAATGAAATGTAAATGCAAACAAAAAATAACAAGCCAAATTCTACCACAATTTAATATAACTTAGAGAAGAAAAGTTTCCCTTTTGGGTCACAGTTTGAAAAACATCACATCTCTTCTAAACAACTACTACAGGATTTAACACAGTAATCTAGTTGGTTTTTAAGTTTCTTATTTTCAGTGGACTTTCACAGTGACTAGGTTAAAGTATGTCATACGTGATAATAAAAATGAGACCTTCAAAAGGTATCAGTGCTCAGTGACATCCTTCTGACATGTGGCTATTAAAAAGCACCTGAAAAAAGTGGAAACCCAAGATATTCCCAGGTCACTGAAAGCAGCTTACATGTTTTTGCAAGTAGGTTTTGTCTACAGCATTTTTGAGGGTTTCAGGAATCAGAATATGAATTAAACATGACAATAGGTACTCTCAGCCAGCAGGGATGGCCACCAGAGATTTTGCAACCTGTTTCTCAATCCATTTCTCCTGCTTCTAAAAAGCATGAGAATCATTGCAACGAAAGAGGCAGTAATGTTTCAAAACAAATCCCTTTAGAGACTTTAATCTGAGGAGAAGAGATTCAAGGTCTGTTGTCAGTGGTAGGAGATAATCTGGTAGGGTTGCAGGAAAAAAATGCCTGAGCTGTAGATAAAAGACTAACTCATGCTGCAGAACATAATACAAATGCTGAAGACACTGAAAAGATGCCAGATCTCCCTGGTGATGGAGACTGGAGACATGAGGTACACACCACTGTGCAGCCAGCAGCAAAGGTAAACAATTGCAGGATTTGATCAAGCACAGCTACAGCAAGTGTCAGAAAGGACCATTCCTCTACAGAACTGTCAGAAAGCCTGGCCATTTGTAGAGAGCCTTCACTACAGTGATTCCTCCTTTGTTTATCAAGAGTGAGGATGACTTAGAAGGGGAAGAAATACAGGGAAGACAAGTAACAAGACAGTATCTGTTTTTTTATAAATCATCCACCTAAAGAGTGAACTTAGCCCATCAAAAATAATTCTGTAGCCAAAGCTCAGAAGACTATGTCACCATCAGCTTTGTTCAGAAACATTTACCACAACTGATAGAAAAATGAAGAGATGTAAAACATCACACATTTAGAAAGCAATGCTGAATGAAGAAGCCATTTACAATAGTCTAATACAGGTAAAAGACAATTACGTATAATAAATTTGCACATAAGCAAACACATAGGTAATATGAATTGATCAGAAAATGGATGCAAGTGACACAGAAATTGTTTTAGTAACAGTTATGCTAGCTTTTTAGATGTTCTGCCCTTTCAACCTGGTGCTAGTCAATATGCCAGAAAAATAAAAATGGAAGAAAAACCTGGAAGATGTACTAATTTCTACAAATCTCAGCAGATTCATAGCATTAAGACTTTGTGCTCCAAATGAATCAAAATAACTGTGAGTTTATTAAAAAAGAAAAAACAAGGTGCTGTTGAAATAAGGTAAGGCTTGGATTTGGGGATGACATGAGACTAGCAGTAAACAGTTATGCTGGTGGATATAGGGAGATGTTAATTACACTTATCTTCACAGAAAACAAATGTGTGCTGATATGTTTCATAAATGGATGAAATAAACTCTTTGAAAAAATCCCAAAATCCAACCAAATCAGAAAATACAATGCCTGCCAACACACAGTCTCATTCAACATCATAGTGCTTAGCAAGGCCAAGCACTAAAATCAATATGCATCTTCATCTTCTTTATTACTATGCCAGTAGTAATCAACAGTACCTACAGCTCCAGCAAGTGTTTCAGCTTTGTCAAAAATTGCATAGAGAAGCAAAAGATATGATACTGAAATATGCATGAAATATGCATGAAATATGCATGAACATGATATGGAAAAACTTTTATATGAATTTTAAAATCACATTCATGTACAATACTGTAAAATCCATTTAGGCTCAAACACCTCATTGTTTCAAGCCCTAGTGGTGTTGAAACCTATTAACTCCACTTGAGCACAAACAGCTGTTCTCTGGGCAGTTCTTTAAAACCAACCCTTTCTTAAGCTCAAAAGGGACTTCTGACTGTTTAGTTCCCATGGGAAAAATTTACAAAACCCACAAACAAACGAACAAAAAACAAACAAACAAAAAACTACAGAAAAAAGTCATAGCATGTCACAATACTTAATAATAGCTACAAATGCAATAATTTTAAATAGTTTGCATTAGCTTGGTGGGACAAATATTCTGAGGTACTCAACACCCTCAGGGAGAAGTATCACAGTGATAAGTCATAGTATGCAATTGTTATTTGAGTGCAGAATACCAATTATTTTTGATTTACTGTAATTTACTTTTAAGCCCAGGAGTTTACACAAAGCAATCAGTGTATGTTTTAAATGATGCATCAAGGACTTGAGATGTGAAATGTCCAGGACCAGCAAGAGAAACACCCTCAGACAATGTTTTAGTTAATTCTATCTACCATATGTAAAAAAAATAAGGGGGAAGTATGAAGAAAGAGGCACTGAGCATGATACATACCCAGATAATTCTACATCCAGGAAATTGCTTCTGCAAACTAATAAAACTGTATGAATTATTTTTGAGTGAGTTTTCACTTGCAAAGAGCTGAAGTGTAGGTGGAATGAGACCCCACTCAGTCATGCTCACTATATGATTGTTGCATATAGTCAAGAGGATAAATTTCATCTTGCTAAATGGAGCTGAAAACAGACAATCTGGTTTTGGGAACAGTCTTATGCTTGGACCTCTTCATGTCATTGCATCATGCCTTTAACAGCATTGTCATGCATGTGGGCCAACCACTCCCCCTCTTCCAATCAACCTCCTGAGCAGGGAACTTCAGCATAGCTGTCTTGCCCAGTCTTTTGGAGAGCAAACATTACCTTGGAGCGGGACACAGTGCACCCAGCTTCGGTCACCTAAACATTAAATTATGCAGCCATAGGCACCCAACACCATTGGTGGTGAGAAAGGGGTATCAGCAAGAAGTGATGCACTGCAGCTCCTGATTATACGCTAGAAGAAAATATGCTTTTCTCCATAAATTATGAAGGTGCATCAAGAGTTTTGGCTGGTAATCACTTGATATATAGTTGTTTCACTGATTTGAAGTTAATCTAAAGCACATCAATCTAAAGCACAATCACAAGCTTCCATGGTGGAGGCAAACCAACTCAAAAAGCAGGGTATTACTTATTTAGAACACACATATCCATTATGTAACAGGCTGTACTTGCAAAATTTGTCCATGAAGATATGAGTAGTTTAAGGATAAATTCACACTGCACTCCAAATAGAAATTTCTACCTATGACAAGTCCCTTCCATCCTTAGGGCCTCTTCACCTCCCATCTCTGTCCAAGGCCCAGCCCACCTCACCCAGCCGCATGGCTTCCCCTCCCCTGCCCAGCAGCGGACAGCTGGGCCAGGGGAGGTCTGACCTTCTCTCGCTGCAATTCAAGAGATCTTCTCCCAGGAGTGCTTTGCTTTTAACCCCTGTGTTCTCAGAGGCGTATCTAATGTCCCCAGTGGCCACACCAGGTGCCAATATTCAAATCTGAACATTTATTGGCCTGACCACTTCATATCTCAGAAAATTTACTTCCTCTCAAACTACAACAGTCACAAAATTAGCACATCTGTATCTTCCCTCAGTTCTTATATATATTTTTCAATTTATAATTAATTTTGTCTAAAACAAAAGACACATTCCTGTCATCACAAACTTCACTTGCCCTCTGTTTCAACATGCCATTAGTATTTCCACACATTTTGGAATAGAGGACACAAAATTCAGGTTGTGAGAAGAATAACCTTCCTGAACACACTATCCTGCTAGTGAAAGAGGAGACATCACCTGAGGAATCATCATAAGCCTTTTCTGGAGGAGCTTCTTCCGCTGCACATGGCAAAATACCTTTCAAAATGTTATCTTTAGGTTATATAACATTGAAGAGATACAAACAGGATTTTACAATCATTTTCATGTAGCAATTAACTTTGACTAGTTGTAATAGGAATGGTGGAGTAGGAGTTATTTGGTGGGGCATTTCTAGCTCCCACTGCAACAGTATATGAGATGAGAAGTTAATACTTTTCCCCACCAGAGTAAGTATGAAATGGCAAAATTAATATTAAAGTTTTATTAATTTTACTAATTCTTTTTGCCTCTTATAGTGGAAACTTGAGCAGATTTTTGATCTACTTCTTTTGATTCAACCAACAGGCCAGAAGTTCTCCCATTCCACATTTTTCTTTAAAATTTTTCTATTCTATGTATGAGCAAATACATTTTCCCCTCCAAAAATCAGAGAATCACAGAATCACAAAATATACTGAGTTGGAAGTGACTTACAAGGATCATTGAGCCCAACTCCAGACCCTGCACAGCACCATCTCCAAGAATCACACATGCTCATGAGCATTGTCCAAACACTTCTTGAACTCTTTCAGGCTTGCTGCTGTGATGATTTCCTGGGAAACCTGCTCCAGGGCCCAACCACCCTGTAGATGAAAAACCTTTCCCTAATGTCTAACCTAAATCTTCTCTGACAAAACTTCAGGCCACTCCCCTAGATCCTGTCTCAGATTCACCACAGAGAAGAGATCACTGTCTGCCCTCCTTTTCCATACACGAGAAAGTTCCAGACTGCAATGATGTCTCCCTTCAGTCTACTCTTCTCCAAGCTGAACAGACCAAGTGACGTCAGCTTCCTCTCAAGGGCATTCACTGCCCATGGCCCTTCTTTGGACACTCTGTAGCAGCTTAATTTCTTTGTTATATTGTGGTGCCCAAAAGTGCCCCCAGAACTGGAGGTGAGGCTGCCCCAGTGCAAATGAGAGCAGGACAATCCCATCCCTTGCCCAGCTGGTGATGCTGGACCTGATGCCCCCCAGGACACGCTTGGCCCTCCTGGCAGAAGGGGTCTAAAGAGTAGGTTTTAGGGTTTAAAATGTAACACAGTATGGTAATGTAGTGATCCTTATAGGTTGTATGGAAATGCTATAAGATTTGTATCTTGTACTAGATTGGTTAGTGAGAATCAGAATATTCAACATAGAAGATGATTTATTGTATTGTAACGGGAACTTCGGGCACTTCTCTTTTTTACTTTACTGCACTTCTCTTCCTCTTACTCTTAGTCTTGCCTCTTAGCTCTTGCCTTCTACTCTCACGCTCTACCGCTCTCTTCTCTCAGGCCTGCTCTGAGCTGCGGCTGGCAGCTCTCAGCAGGGCCCTGCACCCCCGCCCTTTGCAATAAGCCCCAAGTTCCTGACCTGGCTGCAGAGATCTCTCGTCTCCATTTGTCCTGACCATGTGGACCCCATTGCTCCGACATTCCAGGATCCTCCTGCCTGCCCTTCTTGAAAATTGGGGTAATGTTCACCAGCTTCCAGTCAGCTGAGCATCTCCAGATTCCCAAGCTCTATCGAATAGCATCTAGAGAAGTTTTGCTATGTCAGATAGCTAGATCTGAGGATACTTGGATAAATTCCATCAGGCCTCATAGACTTGTAGAGATGCAGCTGATCCCACACCATTTCAGAGTCGTCTGAGCATTTATCATTCTCACAGCCATTGTTCTCCAGCTGAGGGTACTGAAACACCCTTGCTTCACCATCTGTGCTGAAGACAGAGGTAAAGACTGCATTGAATACCTTTGCCTTGTCCCTGCCCCTATTTGTGAGGTGACCATCCTCATCCTGTAATGGGCTGATGTTATTTTTACACTGCCTTTTGCCATTATTATATTTGAAAAATCTCTTTTTATTTTCCCCTATGGTTCTGGCCAGCTTTAATTCCAGGTGAGGTTTGGGTATATGAATTTTCCCCCTACAGTGGCAACAGCATCTCTGTATTTCTCCCATTTCACCTGACCTTGCTTCCACTGGGCATACACCTTCCTTGTTTGCCTTATTTCCAAGAGAATATTTCTCTTCGGCCAAGCTGGCCTTTGCTTCACCTCTAGCTCCTTTGCCTCGTGACACAGCTCTTCAACCACAGCACACTTCCTGCAAAAGAACAGCTTGTCAGCTGCAGCCTCCTGAAAAGGCATCAGGCACTCCTGGCAGCCATTGAGAGTGCCACTCCTGGCACTCTGATTAGCAGGTCTGTCTATCTCGCTGTCTGGAGGCCTCTGACAAGACTGGTTCAGTGACCCAGAAAGCTACACGGGATTGGGTTTTACAGAGTGTCAGCAGCGCCATAACTGATCAAGCTTACTGTAGTACTCTAATAAGACAGCAGCTAACAGGAGCTCTCTTTCTCTTCCTTAGCAGCTACGGAGTCTCTCTGCTGCCTCTATTGGATGGTCAGAGATGAGACCTTCCTGCTTGATCCACCTGCAAAAACTCATGACCTCACAGCTGTACCACGCCCCTGTTTGTCATGTTCCAAGTGGCTCCCTGGAGCTGTTCCATCACCCTTGGTTGCTCCCAGCACCTCCACCTCCTCACCTGGTTGGCTGTCCAGGGCTTCTGGTACCTATAATACATAAACTGATCTTCAGTCTGTGAAAATTTCTCTCAATTTTCTTTGAAAAAAATTCTAAAATATTTTTAAATGTATTTTTCAAAATTTCAGCACTTTTTCTCATCTTTCCACCTTATTTAAAAGGGCATTTTTATTTTAAAAATGAAATTCAGCTGTAATATCTTCACTTAAATAAGTTATCCAAGAAAGAAAGAAAGAAAGAAAGAGTACTTATTTAAAGAAAAAGTTTGTCTTGTAGGACAGAAATATCTTTTTTTACGATTTGTCCCTGAATAAAAATTCAATGCTGTATCAATTAATTATTCTAGCACCTTCACTACTTGTATCTCTAGAACTCAACAGGTCCAGCCAATACTCAATTCCTCTTACTCTTTTTGTAGATGGTCATATTATATTTTATTATTCCCTTGGAGGAAAAACCAGCAACTCCATGAGACACCCTAATTTTCTCTGCTTTGTACAGTCTTCTAGAATTCACAGTTGCAACACCTCTAAGTCTTAATCTGCGATAACAATTTTTAATGGCAAATTACTCAAATTTTTTTAAAAATTGCTTAAGTAGTCACATCCAAAATTTACAATTACCACAAATGGAGTTGATGAAGGGTCTTTTAAATGTTGCTGTGCCACATTCATTAATAGGAAACACAAATTTAGCTGTGTTCGACCCTTGCAAATGACTGTATCACCATTTTCCACAGCATAAGTAACATACTTGCTATAGAAACCTTCTTCTAAGATATTTAAAATCACAGTAAACAAAAAAGCTTTAGCTTATCTGTTTCTTGTTTATTATCTGTTATTATTGTAGCTGTTATGTAAGACTGTTATGTAAGCTGTTATGTTATATAATACCAGTGAGATACATATGAAAACAATATTTTAATTCTCTACTGATTCACTTTAAAATTTCATTAATTTTATTCCAGAACTAATATTCAGTGGTCTGTCATAGTTTAGGAATGGTATTTCTCAATTTAGTGTTCCCAATGAAACACTACAGTTCATGAGCCATTTTCTCCTCTCCATACCTCCTTCCCTCCTTTCCTCCTTCCCTCCCTCTTCCCCTGTGGTGGCATGGAGAAGAGAATTGGAATTGCAAACAGTAAAGGTCATGGGCTGAGATAAGAACAATTTATTGGAAACAGCAATGGAATAGGGCAACAAACAGTAACAGCAACAATACTAATGACAGAATGTACAAAAATGTGTACAGAGCGTACAGCTTGTACTGAAGCTCCAACGTGTTCACCACAGCACCACTCAGGGATGGCGTGACTTCATCCAGATCATGACAGCTCACTGTCAGTCTCCATTCTCCACTGCATTTACACACTGGCCATAAAGGGCCACTAAAGGATGAGTGAGCCTTGCTGGCCACTCCCTGGTTCTCCAGAGCCCATCTCATGGCTGGGATTCACAGAATCCTGGCTGATGTGGTGCTATCAGTGGTGTACTCCTTTGGTGGTGATTGATACCTGCTGTTCTCCAACCCTCATCAGTCCCACAGCAGGAAGGGTCCTTTGAGAGACCAGGCAAGGTATTCAGCTGTTTAATTTCCTTTGTCTCCACAGCAGCTCTTCCAAAAGCCTAACAATGTCCTTTTTGGATACTTGAAATACCTGAGGCAATCTCTGCCGAGGAAGCACAGGGCCTCTTGGGCCAGTCACAGTGGGGGTGCTTGCCATTCATTCCCAGACAGGGTCACTTCAGCTTCTAGTACTGTCAACTGTCCAGTTCTCCCTATCACCCCAGGAACAGAAATGCATCCTGTCCCTATATATCTTGATGGCATCAGGTATATTATGCTCTGGGGTCAACTAAAGCTTTACACTCCCGTGGGTCTGATGTACCAAGCCATTGAATAGATCTGTTTGTTCCTTTCTTCCACCTGGCTGGAGGCAAGGCCTCTCTAGTTCTGGTCATGATGCTCATTGATATTGCTTGAAAATATGAACTAGGGATCCTTTCAATTGGACCAGAAGCAACATCAGCCCTTCTATTCTGTCTGAGGACTCACCCACTAGAAACTGGAGCTGCATTTATCTTTGCAGAGTTTCATCTGATGTTTGTTCTTCCTCTCAACTCACGTACCTGTGCTGCCAGCACAGAGGTGGCATCCTCTTCCATCCCATTTCCTTACATCCTCTCTGGGGTCACATAGCAAAAGCCGCAGGTCACCTTGTGGTTTGTACCCTCTCTCTTGAGCAGAGGGGGTACTTGCTCCCAATAGTTTAGACTCTGGTCCACACTGGAGGGGTATGGGACATTTCCTCTCTAATCTGCTGAAGTCTTTTGAGTCTGTCCGCAGTCTTGGACAGCCTTTCCATAGAAAAGGTGCCAAGTAGGGAGGAAAAAAGATGATCCTCACATGGCTCTAGCTAATCACCTAAAGCACTTTGTTCTCCTCCTGTCATGGGCATGGATGCCAGTGAGTTGGTGTACAATGATCATGTGCTCGGTACAACTTCTGCCACATGGATTGTGCACTCTGGACCTCATCCAGATCTACAGGGGACTGCGCCTTATTTGAATCCCTAGAGACTACCTCCAGAACACTCATTCTCCCAGGTACTGGATACCTTTCTCCATGGTGCCCCACCTGCCTGGGCGCACTACTAGATCATCCCTGAGAGAGAACCTTTCTCTCACACTTGCCAGGAGTGACCTCCAAAGGCTGAGAGCTTCTGTCCTCTTCCCAATGCCCTTGTCAGTGCCAGATCCTGGGACAGGGATCCCAGCTCCTCAGCCTCATGACCATCTAGTGTCATATCATGGGCCATGATATGGCAGCATTGGAGCAGCCAGGTCAGATTGGCAGCTGAAATCTTCTTGCACACCCTGCAGCTCACCTAGGGACAGGGATCAGTGATTATCTCTGGACCTGCCTTTTCCTCCTGTTCTATCGGCATGGGCTGTTCCTGCAGTTCAGCTGCAGTTGGAGTGGCCACAGTGGCTGTTGGTCTGATTTCCTCTTTCTCCCCCTGAAGGTGCTATCAAGTGATGAGCAGTGTCTGATAAAGAGTAGCCAGGGCCCAGCTATAGGCCACAGATCATCTACCTAGAACTTGTGAAATATTGAAATACTTTTTGTTGCACCAGTTGGTTTCATAAAGGAACAATTTCCTTTTTCAGAGTTAACTAAATGATCTGCAAAATACTTATAGAATTTTGATTCCTCTAGAGTTCTTTCTCCATAATTTTTAGCTACCATCTTTTGGTTCTATTTTCCTTTCTAGTATCATGAACTAACAGTTAATGAGGTTACAATTGAAATCCTTTTTGTGAGGATCAAGAGGACTGTTAGACACTAATGCTGATTAGAGGGAAAAGTTGGTGAAAGCCCAGATCTAAGTTTCTCTGCAAGGTTAGCTAAATAATTGACAACTGATATTTAAAACTGATTGATTTAGACTCTCCAGGGAATACCACACTGTAAGCAAGTCACTTAGGGGTATTACCATACCCTTAGAAATTGTGGCCATGAAAAAATATTGCATTGAAGATACATTTTGTAAGACCCTATGTGTACTTCTGATTCCTCTCAAAGAGGTTGCACTCTAAGTTAGCAGATTAAGAAAAGAAAACTCTAGATGCCTTGACACTTCAAGGACTTAGTGGTAGACATTAGATAATCAGGAACTGGTTTGGTTTTAAATTACAACTAGAAACACAGCAGTGTAACTCTGAAGTCATTAGACAGCAATTTCTGATTTTAAAATCATAAATATTTCAAAGTAATTTATAGCATAGTACTGTAAGATTTAAAAACATAATTCTTAGGAAAATATGCTGCTGTTCTGAAATTCCACTTATATCATACCCTAGTCTTTAAATGCCACATATCTAAAATTTTACTTTCACCGCAACAAAAAAGACAGATCAATGATGCATGTTGTCACGAATCCCATATTTTTCTAAAGCTTAATAGAAGTTAATTGTCTTTGTAGCAGACCTCTTCAACAGCAACTGTGTTGGCATGTTTGTCAACCGTCACCTTCAGCATAAGGGATGGGAGTTAACTCTGAGGGTCTGAACAGGACCTGTCTTGGACATATGGGAGGCATGACTGTCATACAACTGGCTAGCGTATTCCTACATCCTGTCAAATTTTTAAGGTGAGAAGAAAGAATTGCCAACTTTGTAAATAATTTAAATCTTTGGCTCTTTTTTCTGATCCTGTGGAGGGGGAAAGTACATACATGTGTCTGATATCAATCTGACATGCCCTGTTCTACATAAAGAAAAATAAAACTCCAACTCACAATTTGGATGCCCTCTGCTGAACTTTCACACAGATGGTTCCTGATTATCAGTTTTCACTGCACACTTTATTTTTGGTGAAGAATCACAAACCTAACTTGGTAATGGACGAAAGGTCTGTGAACAGCTGACAGCTGTTACCTCTTGCCACAGGAAAAAGGGGAAAAAAATTGCAGAGCTCTGTTACACAAGCTTGATGCATCATGTTTGGATCAGATTCTGGCACAGAGGTGGCTCTGTAAGTATCACAGTCTGTGTAAAATGTCTACAGTTAGGATTATATTTTGAAATTTCTGAAATTCTGACACACAGAGTGGTGACTGAGGGAAGAGAAAAAGGTCGTAAATGCAATCTGCAACATGGTCTCCCCTGCCTGCTCAGAAACCATTCTCCTTCCCAATCTAAGCCAAGGATTCTTTTATTCATATACTGCTACCTCAGAAATGGGTATCAGACCTACTTCCCTACATTATTGCTTGCAAAAACTCCTCGGGCCCCAAAAATCTTGAATATCATACTCAGGTGAAAAAAAAAAAAAAAAACTGGACAAGAAGACAACACCTTCTCACAGCAATGAGCAAATGGAGCCTTTTTTTTTTTTTCAACAGGAGAGATGCAAGTTTTGCCATTCTTGGGTGTGGAGAGTACTGTGGTGAAGGCAAGTGTGCTCTAAAAAGGCAATTAAATAGGTAGAAAAACTACTCATTATGAATAAATGTAAAAGCTGAACTCTGCCATGTTTCCAAAACTTATACACAAATTTCAGAACACATATACAAAGTGTATTTTAATACACTTGCTGTGTCTCAAATCCTATCTCTTTCTATGTCAGTCATTCTTTATGAACTTGCTGTAGGCAACTCAAAATTTTAGAAGTTACAAATCTTTCACAGAAGCTTGCTCTACACTCCTGCATTTTACAAAGGCTTGGTCTTGCTCTCCTGTAGAGGCATGAAGAAGTTAAACATTGCAGCTCTTGCTGCTGGGTATCACAATAAGTCTTTTGGATTTAGTCCAGATACAACATATGTGGAGATGAAGAGTAGCAGCGGATGGGCAGAGAGACAATCTATATTGTTGAGACAGGAGGAAATGGAAAAGGTGAAGACAAAAGTAATGCTAAGAAAAATACAGAAATACAGTGCCAGCACAGGAAAACAGCCACAAAGGAAATCCCACTTCAGTAATAAATAAAAGAGAAAAGTGAATGGAAAAAACCAAAAAACTATACAATAGCAGTAAAAATACATAGACACTGAAATGTGTCCCAAGGGAGAATGTAGGCAGAAAACACTACATCCCTAGAAAAAGGAAAACAGGGTAAAAAACCCATGTCAGCATTCATGGGAAAATCATGCTGACAGGTGGAAGAATTGTTGAACATTGTTAGCTGTAAAATAAAAATAATACGTATACCAAGAAGTATCCTTTCTTCCATTTCCACTACTACACCAGGACTGGCGGTGTGAAGCTATATACATACAAGATGTACATACAAGACATCACAGCCTCTTTCTCTGATGAGCATTTTGTTTAATTAACTTGAAAGAAGCATAACTTGACAGAGACAACTGTGGCTAGAAATAAAAAAGTATCTGTTTTCCTGCCTTCTTCTGTAGTGTACACATACAGTTCCATCTCTGCACATTTAAGGCTACTGCTATGGGCTGTACTGAAGTTTCAATCCCTCCATGAGGTATTTCTGGCACCCCTTCTCCCTGTCTTCTGAACACTTTTAAATTCAGAAGCCAGCTGCAGTTCTTGCACAAGAACCTGCTCAGAAAGGTCTTGCTATTGGAGAAGAATTTTAGATCTTTCCAGGTAAAAACTACTGCACCACACTTGCAGCTTGTGAGTTTCAATAATTCAAATGGAATCTTTTTTAATTTTCTGAGATGCAAAATTATCCTCCATATAGAGGTGACATCCACAGCTTAAATTAGGCAAAGTAGCAACCCAATGCTGTAATTCCTTTCCTGCATTCTCTTCTATGACTCCATCTAACTCAGCACAATCTCTGTGGTACCTCTCATATGCCTTTAAAAATCTTTTTTGTTGGCTTCTCCTCATGAAACAAAGGATATCAGTTTAGGACAAGGAGTAATGGGTAAAAGACCTTAATGGCTAAAAGACCCTAATCAAAGACCTTTTTGAAATATGTTTCTTATCTTTTATCTGGCTTATAGGTGGCAATTTCTGTTACAAATACTGTCTTTTATTGAACCTAGACAGCAACAAAAAAATGAATGCACTCAATATATCTCAATATTTTAGCTGATACCTAGTAAATAATTTGTGGAGACATGAAGAGAACTTCAAAAAACCACAGTTATCGCTGGAACTCAGGTGTGCCATAAACAGCTGTAGCAAATCAGACTTGTTCAGAAAGCATTTGCTTGGAAAAACAACCTGTTCTTCTACCTCACAGGAATCACCAGGGATTTCCTCCAGATAAGGCTCCATAACAGTGCTGCCTGAGAATACACGTAAACTGAAGTGATAACAGTAGGAAGAGTGTCTGAAACCAAAATAAAATAAATGCATACAAATCATGAACTAGAAAAAGTAAATGAGTATACAATAACACATCTGAAGTAGCAAAACAAACGAGAACAGCATGTATAGGAAAGAATCTGAAAAAGTTCTAAATAAATGATTCATACTCCAAGCTTACTGGTATGCAAATAGCAGCACTACTATTACACATTTTCTGAAGGATTCACCCAGAGGTTTGTAGTACTGTGTACCTAACTGCTGCCGCTGACAAATGCCAAACATGGGGCAAGAAGGCTTTGCATATATTAAAATATATATGTCTACAAATTTACTTTTTCCTTCACACTTGTACAAGTTAAGCTGCTACTGAGGAATTAGCTTTTTTGAGGCATAGCATTTAAAAATCAGCAACCGATGTCACCAGCTTCAGAGCAGAATATTACTAGGGTATACTAGTTTTAAATAAGTAGGGTATTCTTAATTACAGTAAAAATACAGACATGATTTTTACTAAAGAGCTACTCCAATATATAATTACCTAATAAATTAAAATTTATTTGAGTGTATTTAATCACAAAATAATCCTTATCATGAAGTGAGGGAAAACCTTAACCATTTAAGGCAGAATCCAGTTTGCTTCAATGTGATATTTTTCATGTTTTTATAACCTCATTTTGGAAAAATTAGACAATTATCCCAGGCCATCACGATAGAGATGAGTACAAAGTCAAAAGAATGCAAGAAATGTTTACTGAATCATTTGGCTGAAGATTCAGCAGACGAAGAAAGAACTGGCCAGACAAGTTGATAAGGAATGGTCTAGAGGATACCATTTACACAGTGTGAGAAAAATCAGTTCCTGAAATGGTGACAGAAAGATCATGCAGAAAACTAAGTCTTCAGACAGGACAGAAAATATTTTTGTCCATTGGAGTTACTGACTCTTTAGAGTACGGAGCAAGTCAATAACAGTTTGGACAGAACCCTGCAAGCATTGGACTAGAAGGGCAACTAAAAATTGCTTTGTGCTTTGGGCTTTGATGCATTGCTCAAAAACTGAGCAGTTTTATTTGCATTTTCCTTTATATCATGTGTTCCATTCAAAGGACACAATGGACCTTACAAACACTTGTTTCTCTTCAAGTATAGGTCCCACCACAGGTTATTTGCTTTTGCATTTTTATTGTGGCTTCCATGCATGTGACACGTGTTTTGCAAACATGTTTCACTACAGCCACAGATTCACTGTCAATCATTATTTAGGGTTCATAAAAGCTCAAGAAACACCAAGTAAGCTTGATGTTTTGCCCAGGGCTTTTACTGTCCCTATCATGACGAAAGTAATGTTGATCAGAAGTATCATGACCTATAAGAATTTGCTAACTTTTTTGCCAAGCTAATTTCTTGCTCATTTTACATAGCTAGAAGACTAGAAAAACTGATAAAATTTTGCTTTTTAATATCACAGGGCTCAGTTTTAATACTGATGTATTTTTCCTACAGAGTCTGTACTGTGAAATCTACTGTGAGTGCTTTGAGGTTGCACAAAGGCAACCACCTATTTTCATTGACAACAGGATTTGGAAGTTTAACTTCATTCTATGAAATGCCTCTAGAGAACTGAGTATCAATGTAATAAAGCTACAGGACAATCCAATGTAACAAACAGAATGAATCAAAGTAGCGCAGTAAGATCAAGACAGATTTTTGCCCCATACACGTTTCTGCAGGGAAATTAGACAAAATGTGCTTTGGGAGAAAAACCTGTGTGTGCATGTGTGTAATTTTCATGGACTCTGATGACAACAAAAAAATTTACATTTACTTAGTTTATGAGATCATTAGGGAGGATCTGCAATTAAGGAAGGGACCTTAATGATCGTCCAAGCCTAATCTCCCCTGCCAGGACACCTCTCACTAGGCCAGGTTGCTCAATCCTTATCCCACCTAGCCTTGAACACTTCCAGATTTGGGGCATTGGCAACCTCCCTGACCAACGTTTTTCAATGTCTCACCACCACAGCAAAAATTTCTGGTACCTAACATGAATCTCCCCTATTCCAATTTTTACTTATTACTCCTTGTCCTATCACTACAGCTCCTATTGAAGAGTCCCTGTCTGGCTTCCCAGCAGGCCCCCTTCAGACACTGGAAGGTACTATGAGGTCTTCATGCTCCTCAGTAAATCTGAAGACTTCCATTACATCACAGCATTCTGGATATTTGCCGATTTTGGAAAGTCAAGTCTTAGAAGCTTTTTTTTTCCCTGTAGAACTTCAGTCTCTCTAAGTATTTTAAGAAATTTTATCTTAAAACAAGGACTCAAATACCATTAGTTGAATTATTATAGGCCATTTTAATTCTGCTATGGTCTCTTTACTGATACCTTGCAGCAGATAGTTTTGTCATCTACAGTAAAGATATTTTCTCAGTAAAACTCTTTCTTTAACAGGATTGGCACTGGAGAATTCTTTCATAACACTTTCTGTTATCTAAGGATTTTCTTTTCCTTCAATCTTATGTTGTAAGTACTATAAAAGAAGGGGTTTACATAAACTCATATTCAAACTCCCTCGTTCCACTTAACTTCGCACTACCACCCATTTCCAAGAACAGCAGTGCTTCCTTGGGCCTACAATTCTTCTTTGAGTTTTTGGTACACATCCATGTTTTTTTAATCCCTGAATAAATGGGGGAATCAGGAAACTTCTTCTGGTCCTCAGAGAGAAGCAGTCATCTGGATCTTTCCATGCCGCACTTTGCAACCTCTTTAGTACCCACAACTTCTGTCATCATTGTTTAGGTAACACCCTCTAGTGTTATCCTAATTATCCTAAATGGTTTTATTCTATCTTTCTATCATCTATCTATCTATCTATCTATCTATCTATCTATCTATCTATCATCTATCATCTCTCCTATATATCCCAGCGTATCTCTAGTCTTCAGGAATTAAACCCCCCCCCAAACCTGAGCATTATGAATTAATGCTCAGGTTAATTAATATACCTATCTTTGTTCCCCTGGCTAAAACTCCTAAGAAGATCACTTTCAAATGGCAAGCAAAGTCTTACTATATTTTGTTCAAAATGTGTCTGCTAGCATTAATGCTCCTACAGATGCTCTACCAGCTGGCTGATGGTGACTGAGCCAGCTCCTCTGCTGAGGAGCAGCATGACCTCTAGGTATTAAAGGCTACAGCAGCATGAAAGTCTTGCTCTTCACTATCATGAAAGAGGGTACTGGTTTAGCCCCCATTGTGCTGGTAAATGGGACTACCATAGATCTACAGAGTCAAGCTGGGAGATACACAACTACTCGCTTATTAAGGTCCAACATATTAATTAATACTTTAACATTTGATTAATCACTTATACTGGCAATACCCAGTGATGGACTAATTAACTTAATGTGCCACTTTTGGCATCAGTTAAAATATTTATGTAATGTGTCACAATTGTACTTTGGGCTGTCTGCTCTGACAGTTTTTTATCTCATATAATTTCTGAGATAAATTCTATTTTATTCTCCCCCCCCCACAAGGAGGGGGGCATTCCTCTCATGGGCAGAACCCGGACATAGAAATAGCCTGACATAGCAGGTACTCAGTCCTGCTCCTGGTTTTGGTTAGGGAACATTCCAGATGAAAGCTGAAATGCAAGGGCATTTTGCACATTTCTTTGTTTTTAACAGAAAAAAAGGACCATCCCTAGTATAAACACAAAAGGACCATATTTACCAATAACCCTGTTGCTTTCTCCAAAAGTAAAAGCAATAGGAGCCCAGAGGCCCTTCATCAAGCAATAAAAAGAGATCTTTTTTAAGGATGAACAACATACACAATGAGCTTTACAAATAAATTCTGAGGTGCCAGTCAATCTCTGCCATGGTGAGGGAGGCAGAGTTGAGTGGAAGCCAGCTGGGAGAGGCAATCCTAGCAATGGTCCCACATCTAGCTGCCCTCAAGTTCCCCACTCAGCTGAGATTGTTCTGAAGGTGCTGCTCTTGGAAGCTACAAGAGATTGACTCTTCTGTAAAACACGCAGGACTGAAAGGCTGGGCTTTAAAACAGTCATTTTTAATACGTTTAGAGAAATGCAGACACTGTCTTTAACCCTGTCTTTATTACTAGAATGAGAAGCATAAAGGCAAATTCATAGTAGAGAAGAATATAGCAATTTTGCTGGCAGTGCTGTTTGATAGGAAGGTGTATGCTTTAAAAAAATTAGCAGGAAAAGGCCTGTTACAAAATATTTCAAATGTTTCATTGGTCTGGTAATAAATTATTAGGAAACACCAAGATACATGGTTTTAAAGGTTTTGATTTAATAACAGCATCAGATATGCATTGGCTTGGAAAAAAACGGAGACTACTGCTTCTTCTAGCAAGTTCCATCTTCATTATTTTATTAAAAACAAAACAGGCACACCACCAGACACCAGCAGAGCAGGTGTTTCTGCCCTTATTGGTCATTCACTCAAACAGCCCAGAGTTCCAGGTAAAGGAAAACATTAATTCATGGTGCTTATGGCTGGAGTCAATCCTTTGGTATGCACCTTTCCCAAGAGAACAGAGAGCTTTTATCAAAGTAGAGATAAACATGACAGGCTGCTGCTTCTACATAGAGCTCTCATCAAGGTTGGAATGGCAGCAGCAGGCTGCTGCTTCTATAGCATTCCTTTTATTCCAGTATAGACTAAAGATGGATGACAGTCAAGAAGACAAAACCAAAAGACTGCAGCTACTGATCCTCACAGTACCAAACAGTTCAGACAGCAGCAGAAATAAAGATGGAAGTTTGCACGAAGGAAAACCTGGCAGACAATAACCTCAGCATCAGAGCTGGGAGATAAAAACCCAACAAAAATATATCACAAGCCAAAGCAAGAGCACAGCAAGAATGGTAGACATGGCATCAGCCCTATAACTGAAGAGGAAATTACCTTCCATTTATTTCCTACTGTCCAAACACAGATGCATGTCATGGGGCAGGCATAGGGAATTAAAATAACATATAAATTTACATTAACATATAAACATACATTTAAATTTACATAACATATAAACATACATTTAGATTTGTCACTTTGAGAAAGGTCTTCCCCTTTTATCTTCCTACTGTCAGGATGTTTACTTCTTTTGTTGAATCAAGGATCATGTTGAAATTTCATCCAAAAGTTTCTGTCAACAGAAATGGGTACAATTGTTTTCTGGGTTTTCACTGAGACTCCTTTTCCTTCCCCTCTCTAAAATACACTTCCATAAAACCTTATCATGATGATGATTTAAACATTTTCCTGAAGGATTTTCTCTTGCAAACACATAGAGTAAATAAGGTGGACTACAAAGAAGCTGTCAATGATTGCATTTAACAAGCTACAAAAAAATCACAAACATTACATATGAGTTACTTATTTCTGCCTATGAAGAATGAAACTGAAATCTCAAGGTGATACTTTTAGTTACACTGAAACTTACACTTTTGGTGGAAGTACCACCATGTATAACATAGTAAAAGAAACAAATGTATCAATGAGATTTAAAAAATAGCATCTCTTATTAGCACTTAAGCGCAGATGACAGGATACCAAACAAACATGTTGAATTAGAAACACCAGTTGAGTTTTAGGAATAATGTACCGTATATAATCATGGATTCATTAAGGTTTCACAAGCCCTCTAAGACCATCAAGTACAACCATTAACCAGGTCCAGTATCCTCTTATAAAAAAGAACCAACTCAAAGAGCACCTCAAGATTTCAATTACCTTCTTTCACTTTATGATCACTGCAAATTACTTTTGGCTGTTATTTTACAATTCTAGAGAACTGTAAATATCTGAAGCTGCACTTTGTATTTTGATAACTATGGACAGGACTTTTAGGCTGCCTTTGTTTATGTGTGTCCTTATCTCATAGCACCTAAATCCTACGCGTTAATAGAGGATTTTTTTAATAGACCATATTATATAGGCAATATCAGAATATTTTTAAATGTACTCAATATTTTTTGTACAGCTGCTGATTTTATGCCATCTTTTTGAAATCATATGAATACTAGTATACAAAATGAGAATATATCTGCACTGTCTGAAATACACAAAATAGCCACCAGATGGCAATAAACCCCAACTAATGCTTTAAACTGCGGCTTCACTCAATATTCAAAATTACTTAATTGTTGCCTTCCTTTCTTACAGCCAAAGGACATGTTAAAAAAAAACTAAAAATCACTCACTTAACTCAAGGCCTATTCAAAATTTATAAGTATCTGAAATGAAAACTGACAGTTTCAGCAATATACCAGATTGCCTCAATATGAATGAGCTCAGTGAAACAGTAGTTTAATACAGCACACCATTGGATGAATGTGGCCTGGAAATTAAAAGTATTAGCACAGCTCACATGAATTGCCATAAAAGCTTTTCACAGTGTCCCATTTTCACCATATCCTCATTCATCTTCTTCTTCTGTCATTCTCCTCTAAGTATTTGCTGAAATGTAATTAAATTAAAAACACAAATCACTGTGAGCTAAAACCAATTTACATGCTTCTTTTTCCTCTATTTTGTAACTTCAGATGCTACCACTATAAGTGTTTGCATTCGGACTTATAAAAATACTATCTATCATCTGTTTTAACTGCTCTCCCTAATAACAAGAATGTCATTATTTTAATATATAGTCAAAAAACATATGAACTTTTTTTTCTCTTTAAAGACAGTACCTCTTTGTCCCTATGACCTGTAATAACATCAAACATGTTTCATTTTGGTTATTTAGCGGTCTTACTCCAGTACATATGCTAGGATTTATTCTTGGTGGATGTATTGTCATGTATATAAGAAATTTCCTTCAGATTAAAAAGAAGGAAAAATCCATTCATCAAAAAAAAAAGAAAAAAGGCTGGAATAAGAAAAACTTTAGAATATTCTCAGACTCACTCAATTATCCCACAATTGCTAACTGAAAGAAACTAAGCTTAAAGCCCCTGCTCAGTGCTCACAGTCCTGTAAAGGGTGTCACTTAGCTAACCAGTGTCGCTCCAAGTGTGAGCCTGAAGGTCACCCAATCCAGGGAAACCGGAACTGAATGCAGGACGGCACCACATGAAGACACAAATCCTCAGCCACCATCACAGACCCTCAATGGAGGATCTCCTCAAGTCTTCACCCATCAACCACAGCCAGCGCTGGACTGGACCAGACAACCTCTGTCACAGTCATATTGCTTGATTCTTCTGTTCATTTACTCCTTACAGGAATTTTTGGACCACCAAGGCCCCAGAAAAGTGCTTTACTGTTGGGGGGATCAAATACCCTTTCAGGGCTTTTTGCTCTCCCCAGGGTCATAGACTCAGACTCTAATGATGAAATTAAGATTATGTCTTGGACCCCTTTTCCACCTTGTACTGTCCCTCAAAGGAATCCTATCCTGCAATTGACTCCTTTCCCACATATTTTGCCTTCCCCTGTAAAAAAATGCGAAAGAAGGCTGGGAGGATTTGGTTCTACAGGAACCCCACAAATATTATGGGTACAAACAATTTCTGATAAATGCCCTACCTGTAAATGTACCCTGTCATTATGGGAATAACAGATAACACTCACCAACATTTTAGATACTGGAGCTGATGTGTTATGTCTCAAGCTAAATGGCCTACCACATGGGCCCTCATAGAGGTCCTCATTGGAATTGGGGGAAGCAATCACAGTTATCAAGGTCACCATCTAATTCAGGTGATGCGACCAGAAGGCCACAAACTTCTGTAAAGCTGTTTGTTTTACCTCCACCCATATTATGGGGATGAGATATACTTTCTCAATGGGGTTTCAAATTCAGTCAGACCTTTGAGAGGAGCCATTGCGGTGCATGACACACTGAAATTGACCTGGAAAACTGATACACCAGTCTGGGTGGATCAATGGACCCTGCCACTACCTAAGGTGTGCACTCACTGAACTTGTCCAAGAACAACTTCAAAAGGAGCATTTAGTCCCCTCCACCAGTCCTTGGAATTTGCCCATTTGTTATTAAAAACAGACTGCCAAGTGACACTTGCTCCAAGACCTCCACAAAATTAATTCTGTAATGGAGGACTCGGGAGCCCTGCAGCCTGATCTCCTCTCTCCCGCTATGATTCCTCAAGATTGGCATTTAATAGTCATTGACCTAAAGGACTGCTTTTTCAACATTCCTTTGCATCCTGATGATGCTCCTAAATTTGCCTTTTCTGTCCCAAGCACCGATATGCAAGTACACTTGCAAAGATATCACTGAGTTATCCTCCCACAAGGAATGAAAAAATGGCCCTACTATTTTTCCGTGGTTTCTTGCAAGGGTCTTCAGTTCCATTTGCCAGAAAATGACTGATGTCCTCCTAATCATTACATGGATAAGAACCTTGTAGCAGCAGAAAGACAAGAGGTTATAGAGGAAGCCTTAGCCCTTGTCATTGCTGCTGTAACCCAAGCAGGACTTTCTGTACACCAATTTGGCAGTCTGCTTCCTGGAAAAGCAGAGAGAAACTCTTAACTACATGTTCCTCTTAAATGCCTAGTTCCATAACTGAATCCAGACATCTCTGCTAGGTCCAAACACAGCATGTATGGGGAAGTAAACAGCTCTGAATGAGACTCCTATGCAATGTTACTTTGCATCCCCAGCTATCTGTGGTAGCCCACAAACCATCCTGAAGACAGAGGAAAGTCTTTTCTTGAGTTGATGCAGCAGGGAAGTGAATCTACTTGCTTTGTATCCAAAGCCTGGAAAGGGGAACATTTTAGATAGGTTGAAAAAAAAAACAAACAAAAGGCATTTTCTGGCATATCAGGCTTCATGAAAAGATGAGTTGCACACACGTTTCATCACATAAATGGAATTGTACAAATATTGCTGCACAAATGACATTTGTTGCAGTTTTACTTGTCTGCCTAGACCCTCTCCTGTTGTTATATGATCCTTTTATGAAAAGAATCACATACATATGCAAAAAATACCCCAAAAATCAAAACAAAAAAATAACCCTATGAAACCCTCCAAAGTACTATAAAGGCTTGATCTCTTGCTTTTTAAAAACAGAACACTTGAGACAAACCCAGAAGTAATTTTGTCAACTACAACAGCCTACAGACATATGCATGCATACAGCATGCATAGAGCATGCAAAAGTCCCTTCTGTGGACCATACTGTGCATCACTGCACAGTGATGCCTGAGCCCCATGAGCACCCAGCACTCACTCTCCAGGGGCTGCCTCCCATGTGGAAAGCACTGATGAAGTGCTGTCATCTGCCAGACATTTGCTATGAATGCAGCAGAGGAGCAGCCTTGCCCTTCAAACTGTGCCCAACAGATCTGACACATGCCCATGGACATTCAAATCATATAAACAGAATGCCATCAAGGCATAATTGTGATATGTTTCCAGCTTCAATCCCATGGATTGGTTGGTAGCCAACAAATGACCAGTGTCTGAATTCTAATTAGCTGGTATAAGGATAAAGGCTCTTTTGACAAAGGCATGCATTGATAGGCTTCAAATTGATATAGGGTAGGTTTAGATTGGATATTAAGAAGAAATTCTTCCATGTGAATGGATAAGGACCGGACACTAAACATTCTTAAAACAGTCAGCAGACCATCTTGCACTGTCCTACTGTGTTTGAGCATCTTCACACCTGCTGTCACTTCTGAAATTTTGGTTTTGGTCTGGGCATGAAGGCTGACTTGAAGTAGTGACTACCCTGCATATCACTGCATGCCATGTAAAACACCCCCCACACAGTTGCTGAGTGAAGAAAGTGCCCATGTCCTCATCTTTTAACAGCACACACCAGCAAAAAGGAGAGAGGGGTTGCTTCCACTTTGTTTAAGGGAACAGGAATAAAGAGAGAAGCATGGCTATGCCATCTGTATTTCAATCTCTTTTCTTGTTGAAATGCTTATCTCACTAACAAGGAAGGTTAGATGTCCTTATTAGTTTAGCTCAGAAAGATGAAGTAAAAGAAGTGGCCTGAAACAGAACTCATCTTGCTTCACAGTCACTTTATTTCTAAAATACTGCTCTAATACAGGTGGGAAACCAAGCTAAGGAAGAGTTGGTGTACTGAATGCTAGCCTGTTCTTTTTCCAGACTACAAGTTAGTCTAATAAAAGATCTCAGCTCTCCTTGCTTAGTAAAAATAATAACAGCTTATTCTGGATATAAAAATCCCAGTATATATCTTACCATATTGAAATATAGCACAAAAGCGTAAACCTTTGATAAATCAGAAGAAAGTATAATGAAAAAAATTCTTCGTTTTCTTAGAAAACTCCATTTCAAATACTTTAAACCTCCTTCTAGTATTTTTGCTGGGTCACAGAATGACAGAATAGTATGAGTTGGAGGGAACACAGAAGGATAATTGACTCCAACCTGTGGATGTGACAGCCTGGTCAGAGAGCAAGAAAACTTGATAAGTTTTTCCAGAATCAGCCTGGGAGATTTTAGGGAGTCAGAGATAAACAATTATATCCAATTATTAAAAAAAGGCTGCAGGAGTTGTCTGACTAATAACTGTTTCCTTGTTATTCTCATAAGATCGTTTATAAATAGGCATGTTGTTAATTAGCCAATCAGGTGAAATGTATTGATTAAATGATCAATCAGGTCCACCTGTATTGATCAGAATATAAAACAAGCGGATCTGAGTAAAGTGTGCTTATGCCACTTAGCCTTCTGACTGGCTCTTTGTCATTTCTTACTAATCAGTGACACCAACTCTTAAGTTAATGGCCTATACAAGGATTGAACCCACTATCTTGGCATTATTAGCACCATACTGTGACTAACAGAGCTAATGTCATGGCATGTTGGAAAGTTCCTGTAACAAAAATACACAATTTGCACAAAAAAGGGACTTCATATAGCCACAGATATCACAGGATTTCTCTGCAAACTGCTAGTAAGAAGGAGAGATAAACAGGAAAAGAGGGGATGCAGAAGCGTAATGTGGGCATATTCCTCAGTACTACTGTGACCCAAGCACAATGCCAAGTCCTTCTTCTGGCAGGATATGGTCAAACCTCATCAGAAAAATTGTGTAACATGTTTTGCTCCTAGGCTCCCAGTACAATTTGTGGCCTACTTTATTTTGTAGCTTAATGACTCCTAGGTCATTTGGATTTCCTAATCCTGCATATTCTCATAACCTTTACAACAGCAGTGACTATCCCACATTTTTAAACATGACAATGTGCCTGAGCCAAGTATGGAGGCTCTGTAGCTATGCAATGGACCTAAATGCCACCTGGCTCCAAGGCAAGCCTGCCACTGGACAAGGCCAAGCCTATCAGTGATAATCGTGCTGCCTCTGAGATATTGTATTCAAGAAGGGGAAAAACCTACAATAGAAACTGCAGACAGGGAGCGGAATGAAAAGCTGAGCGAGAAACCACCCTGCAGAAATCAAGGTCAGTGAAGAAGTAAAAGGCTCTGCCTGCTCCTCACACTGGTGCAGAGATTTCCCTCTATCCTGTGATGAAGAGCATGATGAGGCAGACTGCCTTCCCACAGTCCGTGGAGGTACACAGCAGAGCAGGGGAATGACCAAAGGAGGCTGTGACCCTGTGGAAAACCTGCACTGGAGAAGGCTCCTAGCAGGACCAGTGACCCTGTAGAGAAAGCAGCCAAAGCTGGAGCCGCTTTGCTGGAAGGACTTGTGTTTTGGTTTGAAAGACAGGTGTCTGCTAAGGAAGGCAGGAGCCTCTCTAGAAATGGAAAATGTAAACCCCCTCCCTCCAAATTATTATAATTTTGAAATTAAGGGGCTCTCAGATATGGGAGTAGGAATAACAATTCTTTATCAGGAAAAATAAAAATAAAAATGCAGTAATAGAAAACAACAGTGACAGAATATGATCCGACACCCTGAGTGTCAGGGTGTTGGTAGCAGTCTGATTAAATGTTGGCTACAGTCCTCCTGGAGTGACAGATGTGGTTCTGTTGAAGCAGTGATCGTGTAGAAGGGTGTAGTTTTCCTCAGAAGGTCCAGCGGTGGTGTAGATGGGCCTGGTCTTCCTCTGGGAATCCAGTGGAGAAGAAAGCTGCTCTTCTGGGAATCCAGTGGGGAAAAAAAGCTGCTCGTGGTGTTCCAAATCTCAGATATGTAGGTAGAAATGCTTGGCTCCTCCCTCTGGGCAGAGCATCTCCCAGTGGGATAATGTAATTTTTTCAGTCATGCAGTGACACACAATGGCCCATGAATAGAAGATATCTCCCCTGAGGGAGGATGTGTTGTGGAAGAGATAAAGAAAATTGCCCCACCTGGTTTTAATAGGTGGCCCAATTAACAGAAGATAACTGCCCCACCTCTAACAGATGGCAATAGAATACTCAGCCCCAGCCACATCTTGCATTTGCAACCTAAGACAACTTGTCACCCCACAGGGGACCTGCACTAGAGCAGCCTGTTCCTGAAAGACTGACCCAGTGGAAAAGATACACACTGGAGCAGTTCATGAAGAACTGTAGCTCATGAGAAGGACTTACATTGGAGAAGCTTATGGAGGACTGTCACCCATGAGAAAGACCCTTCCAGTGAAGGGAAGAGCATAATGAGTCCTCACTAAGGAAGAAGGAACAGCAGAGATGTTTCCTCAAGTCAAGCCTGTTTTTCCTGTAACAGTAATTAGTGTGTGATCCCTCCTTGTTCTTACGTTCACACGTGAGGCTTTTGTTATATTTTGTTTCCCCTGTTCATCTGAGGAGTCATAGAGTGTCTTTGGTGGGTATCTGCCCAGGGTTCAACACTGCTGAATACTGAATGGCTTTGAATCAACTCAAAACTGGCTTAGGCACATTTCTCAGCTTAATCACAGTGCCAGCCCTTTCGGCACAAGGTGAAGGACTTGGGAGGAGCCTACAGATAAAGTAGCTGCAATGCAAGAAGGGGGAGAACCCTTAAGGGGTGCAGAGAGTAACAACAGGGACAATCAAACCCAGTGCAGATCAGGGCCACATAACTTCTAAATGTTTTTACCTCTGTTCTTTGACTGTCCATCATCATTTTTGAAGGACATGCTTAGATATTACTGATTGCAACTATAAACTTGTCCTTTGGTCATGCTGACCAGGAGAGATTTCTTCAAGTATGTGTTTAACTGTTTTCTCAGTTTAACAGCACTAGCAGTTATTTTTCAAACCAAATGTGCAGTTTAACATAATAGTTAGATGATGTTCCAATTTTAATAGCAAATACATCTCAGAACTCAACTTCGTCTACAATATTTTAAAGTAAAAAACCCCAAACTAACAAACATTTCACACAACATTTGAGTTTTGAGACTGAATACTTTTTTACAGTATGCATCTTCTGAAAGCAGAATCATCAGAATTACAGCACATTCTTTCTCAATAATAAATGCATACAGATAATACCAGAAAAAAGCTGCTCCCAAATCCTGGATTTTTCAAATCCAGGAAACAGTTTCACAAACTCCAAATTTCTTTCCATCACTGACAATGTCTCCATTAAACAAAACAAGCCCAGAGGAAGCCTATTTAGCAAAATTTTCTCTTCTTTCTATAGCTCTGACAGCTGAACAACTGTTCCAGTGGAGACAGTCCAAAAGAAAGGTCTGTAGACATCTTTCTGAATCCAGGAGTTTTGGAAACAGTTCCTCAGTACATAGATCTACTATGTACTCAACATTTTTATCTCACCACTCTACATTTTAATGCGACAATATTTCACAAATATAGCCTCACAACAGGTATGACGAGAGCAAATCTTATTTCTCTTATTTTTATGAATGGATTTGGGATCAGACACAACAAGGATGAATAGAAACAAGTCCACTAGGAGAAAATTTCACATTTTTCATTCATTCACTGCACAAAGTACAGAAACCATCCTGGAGTGTGTGTTTACATTTCAGGATTATCCCTTCAATAAGGACACGTTAACCTTCAGAAAACACATAGCTTCTCTTCTCACACTCACTCTAGCCCATTCTCTGCTGTACAAGGAAACAGCTTCACAGGGAGGGCAAACACTGTCTCCACATCAAACCACGCCCAGTCTAAACCAGGATTGTCTGTAAAATGGGATCAAAGCCTGGATCTTGTGGAGACATGGCTACATGACAGAGGTCACGTAGACCTTCACTTGTTAGCCAAACAGGGGCTGGGAAAGTACTGAACATAGTTAGCTGAGCTTTTGCACCTGCAAGATAGCGTGTCCTTGGGCCTAGCTGGGTATGATAACAAGTAGACAGAGAGACGTGGGAAAGGGGAGTGGTAAGCCTGAAGAGCATGGGGAAGATTGATGGTATAGCTTAACCAATGGGTTGCTTGGTTTGTAGAATATTCATAAGCTTATTATTGTGCGTATAAAGTTTGATGCTCTACCGAAATAAACGGAGCTTGCTGATCTCATATTGAGTGTCTGAGTCTCCCCGTACCCGACAGGATCTTCCTAATAACAGTAGTTTATTATTGAGTCAGGAGAACATTCCAAGCTTTTCTGGCTTTGCTTTTAGAAAAATGTAATGACTATTGTCAAGATCATCATGCATTACACCCACCCTTGCAGATTTATCAAGTGCACAGTGAAAAGGCTGATTAGTTAAGAAGATGCTAAATGGACCTAACCTCTGAATTTTGAATGGTCTTCAGCATGAATGTACCATTAGGTCACATGGACGTCAGGAGAGTTCTAGGCACATACAAAGGTGCAAAACTAGGCACACAACAAACTTTAAAAAATATTTCTTTTTTGAAAAAAAATAAGAAAATAATTTTAAAAGGAGAAATAATTTTAGAAGTTCCATCAAAGAAAAAAAAAAGAAAGAAAAGACAAACAAGGGAGAGCTTGTCAGTTTCAAGAAAGTGTTTGTAAAGTGAGGTATAATCTTTCAGCCTTTATGGGGCTGTAATATTGCCATCTTCCTAGGAGCTACTGACTCTAATAGCACACAGCACCATCTTCACGGGTTTTGCCAGTTAAAAAAAAAAGAAAAAAAAATTGAATTCATTCATTAAATTAGTAAGTAATTTTTTAAACTTTATGTGAATTTTTGTGGACTGCATCATGTATAAGGCTTGTAAAAGGTTAGTGAAGGCTCCTGATACTTCACATGTGTACAAAGTCTTCACTGTCTATTGTTGATCTAAGGTGGTAAGAACTAATCATCTTTGCAACCAGTTTTTAAAATCCCATGTCATAGTCAATAAAACTTTCAACATTTAACTAGAAGATAGCTCATTTGACAAGTGCAAAAACTTAAATCCTGAAAAATAACTAATATTTGGTTAACTAAACATCTGAAAAAAACCGTACTAAATATTTTTGGCTAAACCTCATAGTATGTTCTCCATTTAAATAAAACCAAAATTAAAGTTTTAAATTTTTTCATTTTAATTTTTTTTAATTCTGACAACAAAGCTTCACAGAAAAATGTCAGTTTTGCAGAAATGCAGAGGCCAGAGACTAGTGGAAGGCAGTGTTGGCACTTCACCCTCTTTGCCACAGGGTGGCATGAAATGTATACTTTAGGAATACAAAAGTAAAATGAATACACTATGAGAAGTATTAAAAAGAGCAACAGAGGCTGAATGAGTATGTGTTTTGGTAGGAGGTGGGAAATACATACACATAAATAGATTCTTCTGCAGAACTGTCCATCTGAAGTTTAGTATGCATAACATATGATTAACTAAATCATGTCAGCCTGTTCAATGGTCCAGATTTAAATCACATATGACCACACACAAAGCATGGTGATCTAGGAGATGGCTATTGAAAGGGAAGGTAAGACAGGGCTATGAGGTCTGCAGGGTATATACAGAGGATGATTTGCAGCAGCTTAGCAGAGTATTTTATTCTTCCTCAACCAGTCTGGAAAAGGTAAATGCAAGTAGGATGATTCTCTTCTTTACTCATCTAGATCTTTAAAAAAATTAAAATACAGATGAATATCCACCGGAATAACAGATTTGTATCTTCAGCTTCCTGGAAAATGCAATTACTCTTTCTCACGTCTGCAGATTTGTCCTTGGGCAGGTGAACATTAAGAACCAGCCCAGAACTGGCAGGACAGGAGATATAACCCAAGCCCTGTGGGTGAAAGCTGCATCCCACCTGGCTGCCAGCCTTTCTCAAGTCCTATAGCAACTGGAGACCATGGAATTGTGGCTTCCATGACTCATGGAAGACACAATTATCTTTTAAATTACAGAATAGAAGAAAAATGTGCAAATAAACACATGCAAGAGACCACCTGAGTCTGAAAGCATGAGAGGAAAAGAAAAAGCATTGTCAGAAAGGAATTAAATTACCTCTGCTTCTCTTGCAAGTATTCTTTTTATGGCTGGATTTCAGGATTCTGAAGGTCTTTTCCAGCCCAATGATTTATTCTATGATGTTGTGAGCTAAGGAAGTATGAATGCTTATCAC
>VZSJ01000563.1:0-100570 GCA_013398405.1 Pheucticus melanocephalus
GGCTGAGCTCTGGGTGGGAGCCTGGGACAAGAGGCTTTGTTTTCCCTAAACTTCCAAGCCAAACCATTCTGGGATTCTATGATTTGTGCTTGGGAGCTGCTTCATTCAAAGTCAGAGGTTAATTAGGATAATTGGGAGCAACTTGGAATGGACACGTGCAGGAATGGAGGGGGCTTCAAAATATATCAGGGACAGGGGCAAGCTGAACAACCAACAACCCCACTTTCCACATAAAATAAGGCAAAATATGAGTAGGTGAAGATAAAAGGTATTTCCTGAAAGACCATACGTACAAAAGGAGAGTGTAAAGAGCTGAATTCAGTATTGTGTTTCCAGTCAGGAGTTCTGTGGTCACCAGTGGAGACACTGAACACAGGAGGGCTGAGCACTTGTCCAGCAGCTGCTGGGTAAATAATATTGCATAAAATTACAACAAATAAGAGGCAGAACAAGATGCAAACAAAGGGCATAAAAATGTTCTTAAACATTTTTATGAAATGAAATTGAAATGAAAAACATTTTTATGAAATTTTTATGAAATGCCAAGGGCTCCTTCTCCTTTCCCTGGGCTGTCTCAGAGCTGGACACCATCACACATTCACACCCTCTGCATCCAGCTGAGACAGCTCCTCAAGTGACCTGCTTTTACAGAAATGCTGAGTTCAGTGGAAATTATTGTGCATAACACTCAAAAACAGGGACATAGGAGGCAAACCTATTAAGCACCTTCTGAACCAAGACCAAATAACCAGGGTTTGTGGAGCCTTTTTTCTCATCTCCATGAAAACCAAGTCAAAGCTACATATAACTGGAAAATAGATTGCCCAGTGTTTTGACAGCCTTTAGATGATCCTTTGGGGAGCACAGGCATATCTAATACAGCACCCCTAATATTTCTGTAATTGATTTCTCCATTCGTTAACTCAACCAACTCTTTTTCATTCCGGGCATGCCACCCTCGGACACTGAAGGAATTAACATCAAGCAGTCCTGTTAAGCATGATGCTTTTTTGGAGGGGTATCATTAACAAAAGACCTGATCCATGAGGTGATGAACAACCACAGATCTCAGCAGCAGTGGTGGAGGCACACACTGGTCCTTGGCCAGCCACAGCAGCACAAAGTCATTTGTCATGCAGCACCACAGAGTCACACTGCAAGAGCCCCTGGGCACCATGGTGGGAGAGAGCTCCACTGCAGGAACAGAGAGAACAGAACAGGCAGATAAAAACTGTTCAGAGGAAAACAGGTCACTCAGTGTTTCTCTCACGTGGGTGGCTTTTTCCAGCTCAAATATAAAAATCCTCGTTCTCCCCCGTGCATCGTTGGAATGCAGACAGGACTGTAAAATACAAAATGTGATCCAGCTGGAAATCCATACCTCAGCACAGCAGTTCTCAGGCTTTTTCACATGTATCTCCCTCTCAAGCCTTTTCCACACTTGACCCTGTCTCCCCCCATCTCAGCACCTCAGATAAGCAGCCTGAAGCTGGCAGGACACCCCGTGGAGGAAGGTGTCATGGAAGGAGGCTCTGTGGGAGCACCTGGAGGTACTTTGTGGTTGGATGGGCAGGGTCACATCAGGGGACAGGGAAAAAACCACAAACCTGAGAAGATGTGAGAAACACAGTAGCCAAAGGCATCACCCAGAGCCAAGTGATAACTCTTGCCCCCAAACAAACATGAAGGACCACGTGAGTTTTCAGCCAACTGGAATTTGTTTCCTCATTGTGCAGACAGCAGCTTTCTAAGGAAAACATTTTGGCACTTGCCAGTGTTTTTTGGTTTGTTTTTTTTTTTTTTTTCATTGTTCTGAACAAAGGTGTCAGTATTTCTGGTGGATTCTGACCAAATCTGACTCATGCTTTCCAAGCTAAGAAAAAAAAGGACCAAAATCCAAGCTCCTGTGGAATTATTTGAGTTCTAAGGTATCAGAAGGGGAAGGGCAGAGAAGTTAAATAAGGAACTAGAGGACAATAGGATACAAAGTACTAGAGCTGGTTAAAAGGAGGTAATTCTGGCCCTGGAAAACACTCAAGCCAACCACACAGAAGGGAAAGCACAGAATATAAGATTTCCAGTGTTGAAACAAAGTACTTTTCATTTCTGTAGGGCCTCCTAAAGCTTTCACCTGAGAAAATGAGGTCTGGGAAAGTTTATTCTGTTTTGCTATTGTCCAACAAAAATTACATATCTGTTCCCACAGCATCTCATGAAACTGAAATGTGTATGTTATTCAGAAAATTCCTTTAGAGATATGAGCTGAAATAGACACCATTGCAAACACAAAGCTCATGAGTTTTGCTTCACTAACGAGCACTTTTCACACTCATGTGCTAGGGAAGGCTGCAGAACAAGAATGAGAATTTACTTTGCAGGAGTCTTTTTCTATCAGCTACACCTACAGGCTCACTCAACTTGGATAACTCACATCAGTCCACATGTTTCAAGATATGGCAAGGTGTAAGGGGGTCTGAACTGTCTTTCTCAAAGCTCAATTTGACAGCATGCATGTAAAATGCTTATAAATTTGCACAAATTCTGACAGGGAGAGAGAAGAATACAAGAGCCCTCAGAGAAAATTAGTACAAGAGTATCTGAAATCATATCCCTGAAATCCAAGGCACCTTCCAATTCATGTTCTTTTTGATTTGGCATTTGCTCATTGCTGAGCACCTTCTCTCATGCAGCACTGAGTGCTCTGGTGAAGCTGCTGATGTTAGACTAAAGTAGGATTAATCTGCACAAGTGACCCCAGATGATGACTGCAATTTATTCCCCAGCAGAACTAACTCACCCTCACATCACTTGTTCCACCACAGGGCATTTCTGGCTGTGAGATAAAATGTGCTGCCTCTCAGGAGAGGTTGATGACACCTTGCTGTCCCCATGTGCACACAGGAGTGTAAAATCCACCCCTTTTCCTGTGCATCCTTCACCACAATGCACTTGCTCCACCTGTTGTCCACTTGCTTTTCTACAAGCCCATCTGCAGCTGCAATTTCTGCAATTGCTTTTCCTTCAGGGATGCTCAGGGATCTTTATGCCTGCTTTCTCACCTCTAGCACAGCCAGTATTGCTGCCTTCCATAGAGATTCTGGAAAAAAAAAACAACCTGCAGTTCAGGAACAGCTGAAGAACCACAGCTCTTAGAGGTCTAGCTCAGCTTTAATCACAGTTACTGAGAGCCTGGCAAGTGCCAGGAAAGCAGGATGCAAGGCTGAGTAATTCCCAGCCTAGGTTAAGGGATTAATAGCACATGCACATTCCTACTTTCCAGCTCTTCTGCTTGATTATCACTAGGAACAAGGAGGAAAAAATGGCTTTCACTGCAAGAAACAGGCACTTCCACTGAAGAGTGTATTCAGTTGTGCCATTTGCTCCTCATGGGCAGACACGACCAAGCTGGAAGATGGCAGCAAAGTAGTGGCTTCTCTGAGGCCAGGAGCAGCCCAAATTGACAGCATCTGCTGTCTCTGGATTCACACTGCTTTCTTGGGAGAGAGAATTCTTTTCCCAAATTTCTTGTAAGTACCAGACTAAAGGTGGGGAAATACTCAGGTGCTGTGCTGAGGGGCAGCTGGGACAGACTGAGGAGGGACATGGCTCTGTTAATGAGGCAATAATGCTTGCAGACACAGCATTTGTAGTGCTGGGGTGCCACTAGGGCCACAACTGCTTCCTGAAGCCTGATAGGAATAACTACAGCACCACAGCAACAAGCACAGAATAATCTGAGCTGGAAGGGACCCACAGGGATCATCTACATTGCCACCTCCAACTGAGCTGTGGGTCAATGCCCCTCCTTTTAAAAGAGCCAAGAGAAGTGATCTCCAGGCCATTTCATTGTCCTGGGAGGGACAGCACAGCTCAGCACAGCCTTAGCCTGGTGTCTGCTGCCCTCCCCTGCTCTGCCAGCAGAATGGGAGCAGCAAGGACAGGGAGCCTCCTCCCCTGCTCCCTTTTTTTCTGCAGCGTGGGGGCACAACCTGGCTGCTCAATTCTGCTGGAATAGCCCCAAGGCTGGAAGAGCTGCTGGGTGACAAGGGATGAGGCAGTGGGAGGAGGAGTGGCACGGCACAGCCATCCCAAACTGGGCTAAACTGCACTTCCCTCTTCTATCACCCACACCCAGAGCCTCTGACCACCTAACACGAGGAAAAGGCAGCAACACCTGCTCAGCACAGCTGTCAAAGGGAGATTCCAAACCCTTCTGCACCCTCTATTTGAATCATCAGCCAGTTCCCACCACAGCTCTGAGCATCCTTGAGCAGCAGGGCTGTCATGTCAACTTCCTCTCCTGCCCATGGGACTTTAAAGCTGAGGAGATGCAGAGAAGACAGATAAGGCAAGTGTCCTTTATTGTGAACTTTGAGAATGAGCACTCTCCACCAATTAAAACCAAAAAAAAAAAAAAAGGAAGAAGAAAAAGCTGACATTTTGAAAATGTGACTAGGTAGAGTCAGTCTCTCCTCAGGCTATGCAGAGCAGGCTCATAGCAAAGTCCCTGGCACAAAAGTATGGCACACTGAAACCAAGCTGGTCTTCAGATGGTCTTTTCCCAACACAAGAAACAGTGGGCATGGCTCTGGAACAATGTGAGGTGTTACTAAAGCAAAGTACAAAAAGTGACTGGGGGAAAGGGAGGGAATACACCATAAAATAGAACAATTTTCAACTGGTTGGCAATTGTCAACAATTTTGAATTGGTTGGCTTTGTCTCCAGAAGCCACAGATTTAAACACACCACCAAAAGTAATACTTCTTACTAAAATAAAAAGCAAGCATGGGAATCAGTAAGAATTTGTTTAGATGCATTGTTCTGGAAATAAAGTTCCTTGTTCCTAAGGAAATGCCCCCATAGTTTTGGAGGAGTATATATTCCCTCCAGCACAGCTTCTACACATGTAAACACAAGGAAGTGTGGGCTCCAGCACCATTTTAACCCAACTGACTGCGTGATGTGTGATAAACAACTGTTTGAGAAGTTTTGGAATTCTGAAGGTCAGTTTGATTTACTTACCAGCCCTGAAAAGGAAACAAAGGGGATAAGAGGTGAAGAAAAAAAGACTGAAGCCAAATTAAATTCTATTTGAGGTGAATTTATTGAGTTAAAAAGAACCTGCCAGCTCCACCATATTTACAAAGGTTTTCAAGAGGATCTAGAGCTATTACTGCTACTGAACCACACGTTAAAAATGCATAAACAAACCAAATCAACCACATCCATTATGTTAAAAACACTATTTACCTTACAGGACTTTGAGGCACACTCAAACATAGGGGAAAATGCTTCCCAACCACTGATCTGTACAGCAAGATTCTCATTTCTCCCTCTGATGTAGCTATGCCTGAAGATCTTGGTGTCTGACACCTTGGAACTTGGGTCTGTTCTTCACTAGACATGGCTTATGAATCAGGATTTTAAATAAAAGGTTACTTGGAATTGCAAGGCATTAAAATAATCCTAAAGAGCAGAATGAAATCCCCAGTTGGTTCCATTTGATAGTTTTGCAAGGTGTTATTGCTGCCAGACGTGCACATAAAATCCTGTCATCACTGTGGAACCACAATCCAAGCAAACTAAGCCAAACTTCCCAGAGCACTGCCACTGTCCACATCTCAAGCAGCACTGCAGAAACAGCACCTCCTGCAAACATCACACTGCTGTTCTCTTCTGGCCATGACTCAAAGGACAATTTCAGCTGCAATTAATGCTCCCTAAATTCCCTCATCCACCTTTCCATTCCCCTCCACACCCACAAAAGAGATCATGGATTCTAAGGGGAGGAGAGAGCCTGTCTCCCAGTTCAGCTGGGTTCATTTCCAAGGATATTGCAGCTGCATGTCACATCCTGAAGCAGTTCTGCATTCCAATTCCACAGTGCCAAAGGGATGTGGACATGGCCTGTGTGCTCACACACCTGGATGCACTCAGTTCCCACTGGCAACAGGTGGCTCTGTTTACAAGCCTACAGTAGCATTTACTTGATATTAAGCTTCATACACTATTTAATGTTTGGGGAAGAATTTACTCACTTGAGTGCCAGTGACCCTTCCCAGGGTTTTCAAAGGTGAACTTTTGCTGATCAGCAATCTAACACTGTAACACTCACTTGGAAACTATCAACTAAAACTCAGAGTTACTCTAAGCACAGAAACTAAAACCCCAGATATCAAATCAAGTAGCAGAGAAGCTGCTAATAGCACTTCAGAGAGAAAGAAAACCAAAACAGCCAAAAAAACACTGAAATATGTCTCTTGTACAAAGAAAGATGAAACCTACCAGCTTTATGTTTAAAAAGAGAAACATGTAACTTTGTTTCTACTGCAAGGGCTACAAAAACAAAACCAAAGAGAAGCCCAAGCACCATTCATGCATGAGAAACTACCTTCTAGCAAGAAGTCTTTTATGGAGTATGTGCTACTCTAATGTGAGCTGGCATCAGACCTGCAAAGTCTTGCTCCACACGTCAGCAAGACTGTCAGAGGCACACCACACTGTCACACTGCCCTCTTCAAAAGGAAAAAAACATCCTCTCACACTTACAAAGCAAGCTACAGAACTGCTCACTGCAAAGCAGGATTTTAAAACTTTATACTCATATCAAGGAAATTCCCATCAACATTGAGATTTGTAGCTGAGCCATGCTGAGAGCATATCCAGCTCAAGCAGCACACACAGGTGTCACCCATGTTGATATCCAAGGTCAGAATCAGGTGCTCAGGTGTTGGCACAGTGGATCAGATGTAAACTTTTTATCAGTTTCACACCTGCAGGTAAGATTAAGAGCAGCTCTTCAGAAGTGGAATTACCCTGGTGCTCGGGTACATGAAGAGAACACCAGGCTGCCACAGCTGCTACACTGCATCCAGCCACGGGGTGAACTGGTCAGATCCAGTGCCAAACACTCAGCAGGAATCAAGCTGTGATTGTGAGGAGAGCTTTACAGAACTCTTTCAGGCATGGCAGAATAGCTTTCCTTACCAGCAGGATGGCTGAAGGAGCTGCACCCTGCAGCACCTGTGACATGCTGCATGTATCTCTCCCAGCCCTCCACAGAATTTGATACAGATAATGCCACATTGATGTTACTGTGGAACACGTTTATCAAGATACCAGGAAAGCTCAGAGGAGTTTTTTCTATGTCACTTTGGCTGAGGTGAGCAGGAATTATTTATCAACGGACTAAGGGGTGATGAAACCTCTAGTACACCTTGCCAAAGTGTTTCAAAAGTATTCAGGTCCCTCACTAGGAGCTACATAATTTAAAAATTGAGCACAAGAAAACCTTTGTGCTCCTTTTGTGGACTAAAGTCTGACTTTGCAAGCCAGCAAAATGCAGTGATGCTAGGCTTTGCAAAGATGGTGGAGGAAAAGGGATTCCATCTGCATTCCTTAAAAACCAAACAGAGCGTAAAAAAAGATAAGTATGATAACTCCAGTAGTCAGAACATCTCTACAAAAGTCTCTGGACTGTGAACTGGCCACAGAAGATTCAAAATAACAAAGGCAGAGAGTTGTCCAGCTGAAGGTGGAAATCCACTGAGAACAAAGTGACACAGCTACTGTGACACAGAAAAATCCTAGTTGGTAACAGTGACATTTTTGTCAGTGACAGTTTTAGTGCCTATAACATCCTGGACTTAAATTAGTCCAGTAAGCTGGTGCTTTTCTCCTTAACAGATCAGGACTGATTGTTGTTGACACCAATATCACATCCCTTTATTTCTCTACTGGGCCATCCTCAGTGTGGATCTGGGGCAGGCTGCCCTGCCAGTTTCCTTTACCTGAATCATCTCTTCCTTTTCCAGTATTGAAAACCTCACACTGCAATCTAAATTCCAGTTTTTGAAAAGGCAGAGGGGTAAACTACCAACCTGAGACTCAACAATTGTCCCTTCCAATTATTTAGTGCCTGAAATTGAGACATTCACACAGTGCAACCTAGCAGTCATACACACATCCTCACACACTGAACCCAGCTGTGTTAGACAGTGGGATTTAACTTCTCAGCAGATTTTACTTTCCCTTGATCTTCCACTTTTTTGATGGCAGCTTGGATAGCTTCTTGATCACCCAGAAACTGGTGAGGGCCCAGAGGGTGCAAATTCTCATCAAGTTCAAGAAGTATGGGCACACCAGTGGGGAGGGTGACATTGATGATGTCCTCATCGGAGATGCCTGCCAAAGAAAAACAAAACAGAGTTACACCTCCAGCCTCCTCACTGCCTCCTGCCTTATTTCTGAGGCTACCTAGGCTCAAAACAGTCAAGGACACCACCAGCCACTCAAGGGTCAATTCCCAGCCAGGCCACAGCTTGGGAAGTCCTTTAGGAACAGCTGAAGGAGAGAATTCCCATCAAGGTGAAGAAGTTTCTTCACTTTTTCAGCCTACACCTGTGAAATAAACAGGAAGAGATTGCCCAGGAGACTACACTGTTCCTTTAATTCAGGACATGGAGTACAATAGGTTCCCCTCCATCATTTCCCAACTCACACATCACAAGAGGTGAGAGCCCACATGTGCTACTCCAACATGAAACAACCTCTGCTACACAGACTCTTTAAAGAGGCAGGATAACAAGGTTAGTTTTTCTCTTAAATTTTCTGGGCAACTCTTATCACACAAACTGCCACAAAAATCAGTATTTCATTCTACTTGTGTGAGAATCACTCTTTTCCCACATCTGATCTCTCACAAGCAAGTCCACAGTACTGTTCTCAGAATTCCTACATAAAAGATATTCATTTCCACTTTCAAATGAGGGGAAGAAAAAGGAGGCAGAAAGTCAACTTGTACAGCTTGGAGCATTCTTCTTTTTTTTTTCCACTTAACTAAAGGAATGTGTACCTGGAAAATAATATTTATGTTACACAGACATGTAATTAAAATATTCTGAGCTCTTATCTCAATGAAATTGCTGGTTATTTTTACATTAAATACACATCCAAAGCCTCCACGTGAGTTTCAAGACCAAACATCCTGGTAAAGTTTCCACACAAGGTCTAAATAATTGCATTAAAAGCAGCGACTGCAAAGATATCATCCCTCAAAAAAAATCAGGCAAAAGAAAGCTGGTGTTATGGGGAATGTCAAGATTTCCTTTTCCATCCCTTTTTGGAAGCACTGAGGTCCTAGCAGCAGCCTGCTGTTGTGAAGCAGGGCAGCTTTGAGTAATTCACTCAGAAAATGCACACCACGAGCTCCTGAAGTGATGACACCGTATGAACTAGACCAAGGTGCACCAAGCAAACATCCTCCTGGAGCAGCTGGCAAAACAGATGGTCCTCAGAACACAGGCGTGTAAATTTACCAGAGATTTGCACATTAAGTAGAACAGCAGAGCCATCACATTAACAGGAAAACACACACGAGTCAAACAACTCAGCAACAGTGGGGTGACAACAGGTCAGAAAAAACAGAATTGTTCATGAGGTGAGGTTCATGTGTCCCTGCCCAGAGACTGCACCAGCACCCAACTTCTGCAATGCCCTATTCTTGCTTTATGCTCAGCACTTGGGTGAGCCCTAAGTTCCAGAAGGGCATGGAGCACCAGAAACAAGCCCTGGCAAAGAACTTACACCTTGCTACATATTGAGCATCAGTCCATTGAAACAAGTCACACTCAGATAGCTCAAGCAATTCTTGCATACAAGGGATAAATAATTCACCTGGTGTAGGCCACAGGATCAGACCTACAGGGAAAAAACCTCAAAGAATACTTAAAATTTAAAACTGGCACAGAAATGGATGGGAAAAATACTGCACCCATTCACCAGGCACAAGCACTGTTCTCAAGGACTTGGTTTGCAAAACAAGCTGCCTGAACTCTTATTCCAAGGATTCCGAAGCATTAGATTTTAACAACACCCACATCCCCATGTATATTCCCAGAGAATCCATGCCTAGGAAGTGTTCTGACCACCTCCTAAGTTCAGTGTCCCAGACTAAACCATTCATATACACACACAGCAGATGAAGTCATCCAGGAGAGTTTAGGCAAACCACATAATGTGGTCAGGAGACATGGTATTTAAAAGTTTCCTCCGGAGATGGATTAAACAAAACTAGCTGTAGCTACACAGATTTAGAAATGCATTTTACTGTTTTTACAGAACACAAAGTGACCACAATGTCAACTACTATTGATTTACAAAGCAAAACAGTGCAGCCTAGGATAAACACACAGCAGCAAACATGATGGTTTTCTCCTCAGGAGTTTTCCCCACATGGAAGTGCAGCCCCACAGCCAGAAGTCTGGAAACAAGCTGAAGTCAGATGAAAATCCTAAAGAAACAACAGTGTCCTGTTTCTGTGTGTAGCATTTCTGTTCTTCAGGAAGCAAGAAGCTGAGCAGGCTGGTCACACAAGCTCTTTGGTTGCAGGAGAGCTCACCAGACCAGTCCCCAGCCAGCAGGCCAGGAGGACACCAAAGGGATCACAGCAATGGCTGCAGTGTGAGCTGACTGCTATCCAGTTACTCCATGTGCTGTAACCAGAACCAGCTGACCTTTTCCTGAGCTCCATCTGAGCTGGCCTGAGTCACAACCCAGCCCATGGCACAGGGAAGAAGGGTGAAATCAGGGCAGGACCTTAACTGCTGACTCCAAGGTGCAATGGTAAATAAGACTACTGAAGAGGTAACCTGCTTCCCTCCAGTTTAATAGCAAAGCCTGGGTCTCAGCTCTGCTGAAATACTGAGCTGCTGGAAGCAGCTTTTACCCAAGAAGGTTTAAAACCCAGGTCCTACCTACTTATAGATGTGAGAACTCAGAGACATTACTGAAATACTCAGGATGACTTCCTGAGGAGCCCAGATAAAATGCTGCCAAGGCAGCTGCACTTCTCAAGTGAACATCTCCCATGCTCTGTCCTGGGAACACTCAGGACACCTGAGTGACCTGACACCTACAGTGCTCCTCACCTGTACAGCAGGGAGCAGTTAGGCACAGGAGCACCACAGTAACTTGGTACAGCACTTTTATAAAAGAGACCTTTGAAAACTCACATTCAGAATTCCTCCCCAGCTCACTTACCCTCCATTTAACCAAACTGGGTAACCAAACACACAAATTGGAAACATCTCCAGGCAAGCTTAAGAATTCACCTTCATGTGGTAGCCCATGGAGTGTTTTGAAATATTTGGACCTTGTAAAGTCCTACACAGACAAACCCCACTGATTTTGAGCACCAACAGCACTTTTGGATGGGCTGGTTCAGCTTCTCCTTCCCTCTCACCTGTTCTTAACAAGATCCTCCCTCCTATTCTTATGGTCAGAGGAACCCAAAACCCACAAGAGCTGTTGAGGATAACAACACCCTCCTCTCTGCATGTCCAGATGATTCATCCAATAAAGATCATACACAAGATCAAATGCATCAATTCATCCACAAAAGCTTGTTTAATACTGGTGCTTTGTAATTGAGTTCTAAATCAGGTCATAGCATCCCATACGTTTAATGAAAGCACTAAAGCTTTAGCCTAGTAAGGTAAATATCCAGAGCCACTTTCTGCCCTCCCTGCAGGCTGACAAAAGATCTAACTTCAACAGGGCAGAGGAGGGAGGCAAGCACAGTGTTACAATCTGGCTTTTGATCTTGACAGACTCTTACTTTGCAGTGCAAATTTTGAGGAAAGAAAGAAGGGTGGGCTACAACCATGGCTGTAGTATATAATTTACACTTGATCCACTCACATCTGCCAAGACTTTGTCTGTATTAGGTCTGCACAGCCAGGGTTTAGTGGTAGGGGGCTACGGTGGGGCACCAAAAAAGAACTGTGGTGGGCTGGTGGTGTGGCTGGACACCAGGTGCCCACCAAGCTGCTCTATCACTCCCATCCTCAGCACAATGGGTGGGGAGAAAAGATGCAAAAACAACTTGTGGGTCAAGACAAAGGCAGTTTACTAAAGCACAAGTAGAGGCCAAGCACAGAAGCAAAGGAAAGCAAAGGATTTATTCTCCACTTCCCATCAGCAGGCAATCCAATCACTTGCCACTAATCAGGGCTTCAATGTGCAGAGCTATTGCTTCAATGCTATCACAAATGCCCTTCCTCCTTTCCCTCAGCTTTTCCTGCTGAGCAGACATCATAAGGGCTAAGGAATATTTTGGGTCAGCTCTCCTGGCTATGTCCCCTCCCAAGAGCTTGCCCAACCCCAGCCCCTAGACTGGGGGAAATGACAGGGAGAGCAAGACCATCTCATTTCAAGACCACTGAGCTGTTTGACCTCAAGCTGTTTCCTGCAGCTGCACTCACAACACCACACTCACATAAGTAGTATTTCCTTAAGAAGCCTAAGCAGCAAAATCAATGAAATAATCTTATTAAGAAGCCCTCAACACACAATCCACACCAGGTCACAACGTGCAGCTCCAGCCTGGAAACTATTGGGATACTACTGGAAATTCTAGAATCAGGCATTCCACAAACCCTGTTTTGAGGTACCTGACACCAGTGCTCAGGGTTAAATGCCTGGGAAGAAAGAAAAGTTGAGACAGCCCACCAATCCTTCCTGGTAAATCAGTCCCTTGGACTTGGTCTCCAGTCAGCACTTCAACAGAAATGGGGCAAGGTGGTCACAAGTATTACACTAATATCTTCATAAAAATACACTGTCAAAAGGGTTCAATATGAAGCACTGGTTATTAGATAAAGAGAAAACTATCCTCCTTCAAAGAATTGAGAAAAAACACCTTTAAACAGATCCTGTGCATCCAGGATGCTCATTTAGCATGACAGATTCTACAGACATTTCATACACCTTAATGAGGCCCACTCTGTGCAATGAGAAAACAAGAACAAAATCCAAACCCACAATCAAAGCCTTTTGAGCATGATACTGTTGCTCCATGCAAGCAGAAAGCAGAACTACACTTCCAGCTCTTTACCAATTACTCAGAACAAGGAAAACACAGATTCAGAGAATTGCAGTCCTGCTTCAAGAAAACCCCTCCTTGAAATAGTAACTGCAAGGGATACTCTGTAGTCTTTCAAGAAAAAAAATCAAATTGACACTAAAACAATTAAAATTATTTCATCAGATCCAACTGAATGAAAACATTCCTATTTCCTGCCATTTAAAGTTTGATCTACATCTTCCAAGATCAAGTTAACACCATGACTAAGACATCCAAGCAGCCATACAAGACTGCTGCTTGAGGCATTTGGAATCCAGTTTTCAAAATGCCAAAAAAAAAAAGAAAAAAAAAAAGAAAAAAGGAAAAAGGTTCCAGCTAAGCTGGAGGGGCTTGAAAAACTCCATTGAAGTGCAGGACACACTAAGCTTATAAAAAAGAAAAATCCACAAAAACACAGCCCATCTCACAGTGGGTGTTATAAATACAGTAGACTGGCAAAGTTTAAGCACTCTTGAGTCAGGTCCAACTCTAGCAGGGTTCCAGAGCAACTCACAACCTTTCAGCAGGGAAAGGGAGACAGTCAGCAATGCAGACAAGGAACCTCTCAGATCCAGCTAGATTTAGGCCCAGGGAAACAAAAAAAGGCAAAAACAAAACAACAAAGGCAGATTGTAACACCAGAGGTCTCAAAGCTCTATCCATGCTACCCTTCAGGCCAGCTCTTCAGGAATCCATTCTCCACTACCTAAAGGGCAGGAGAGCCAAGCAGGTACCTGCCAGTAGTTCCTGTGTGGGAGCTGGGGTAGCTCACCAGATCCTCTGCCAAGGACTGCTCACATTTCCCTGTGTAAGTTCACATTTCTCTATGTAAGCAAGTGCTGGGAGGGTGAAAGTATACTGCAAGACAAAGGACAGCTTTATTACCCCTTGAGTATGGGCAGTCCTGGAAGAGTTACACAGAGTTAGCAACTGCCCCAAAGTTCTGCAGCACTGCTCCTCCCTGATCTCAGCACAGCAAGAAATCCCAAGTTAGCCAGGCTAACTCCAAAGCAACCCCTCCCAGTCCCTGAGGCTGCCAGTCCCTGTGCAGGCCTGCACAGAAGGTGGCCCAGGATCTCTGCTGGAACCTACACTCAGGTGTCACCCCCATTTCATCCCCAAAGGGCTTGGCCAGCATGGTTTCATGGAGCTGGCTCAGTTCTTGGGAGGCAGGGGAGTCACCAGATCCCCTTTCCCCTTCTTCCTTTATCATTTCACACAGTGTGGACAACCACTGTGACCACATCACGGAACTGACTGAACCAGCCCTTCCTCCTTCATCCATGACCTGCACCCCAGGATTCACAGCCTCTCCAGTCCCAGAAGCCATTTGTACCTGCTCACTTCACAGCCTTCAGACTCCTGACTGTTCCAGCACGGCCAAATGCAAAAAGTAATCAGCCAGTAGAGCCACACAACAGAGAATTTTAAAACTAAAAAAAAACCTGACTGGACACAATCCAGTCTGTGCATATTTAACTACAACTGTAGTAGGCTGCATTCACACATATATAATCACTGAATTCTGCTCTACCCACAAAGAAATTAATATAGTTCAACTTAGAGTTTAGGATGGCCAAGAAGCCAGGAGATGAAAGAGGAAGGGGAGGAAAGAATCTAACAATGAAAAAGATGTTTTTTATGATAAAGTCCCAAATAAGTCCTTTTCAAGACCAGTTCTGGGCTTTTCAGCCCAGGTAAGACTTGTTGGAGCAGAACCAGAGGAGGGCCTCAAAAATGAGCAGAGGGATGGAGCACATCTCCTGTGAGAAAGACTGAGCTGGGGCTGTTCAGCTTTGAGAAAAAAAGGTTCCAGAAAGCCCTCTAAGATGGAAACAGATTTTTTAGCAGGGCCTGTTGCAATAGGACAAGGGATGATGGTTTTAAACTAAAAGAAGATCCTTTCAGACTAGATATATGGAAGAAGATTTCTGTGATGAGGCTGGTAAAACATTGGAACGTGCTGCCCAAAGAGGCAGCAGATACCCCATTCCTGGAAACATTCAAGGCCAGGTTGAACAGGACTCTTAACAACCTGATCTAGCTGAAGATGTCCCTGCTCATTGCACAGGGACTGGACTAGATGGCCTTTAAGAGCTATCTCCCAACAGAAACCATTCTGTGGTAAATCAACAACCTTATGCCAAGCTACCAACTTGGCTGTTTACTGGGATGCATTTTCTATATTGGGATATAGTGCAGTATTGGCACAAGCTTTACCAAGTGCCTACTCTCTGCAAAACTCTATGTCACATAACTTTTAAGTAAAATTATCAGGGTGACCCATTGAAGTAACAAGAACATCTTCCACAATCCAAGCCAAGCACTTTTATTTTGCTGTGTTACAGCAATGTTTTTTTAATTAAGAGATGATTATCACAAACCTGACAAAGCAGCTGAAAAAAAACCAAAAATAATGTGAGCCTGCAGAGTTTCTGACTATCTAAACCAACCACAAGTTTTGTCTGAATACAGTAGTTTTAAATGAACAATGAGAAATAAATGAAAGCATCTGGCCCCTTCCTTAACTGCATTAACCTAACAAATTCTCTCCCTGTGGCCACAGCTGTCTCCACAGAGAGCAGCAGGCACAACTCTCTCCCAGGTTCCTGGGGAAGGCAGTGAGAAGCTCAGAGAAGAAGAGAAAACAATTCTTAGCTCTACTTGCTGCTCCTGTTGCTTTGCACATGTGGAATGTGTTATGGAGATTGTTCACCCAAAGTGATTTGGGTACTGGACACTGGTGAAGGTTGTTTTGCTTCCTTGGCCAGTTGGGTCAAAGCTGTGCCCTGTCTCAGACAGTCATGGGTTTTTCTTCAGTATAGTGTCTCTTTAGTATAGTAGTAGTGTAATATAGTATAGCTTAATGAAGCAATTGTTCAGCCTCCTGAATCATGGAGGCTGAGCACATTATTCCCTGGCTGGGGATCACTTGTTTCTACTACACTCTCCCCTTTCCACATCTCCCAGTTGCTTCCCTGACCAACTTTCTACTTCCTCCTCGGAGGCCACAGACACTCTTACCTTGCCCAGGTAAATAACACAGAACAACACCTAAAGCTCCAAGGCATTGAGCAAGGAGGAGAGGGGAAGTCTGAAACAAAGGCCCTTACCTTCCACGTGCTTCAGCAACGCCCTGCTGCTGTTGCCATGAGCAGAGATAAGGATCATTTTGCCACTTTTCAGTTCTGGCACTATCTTTTCATTCCAGTAGGGAAGGAGTCTATCAAGCACATCTTTGAGACTCTCGGCCTTTGGGAGGTTCTCCTGAGACACATCACTGCATTTGTAGCGGCGGTCATTGTAGATCTCGGCGTAGTAGGGGTGAGATTCAGAGATGGGGGGCGGGGTGACATCGTAGCTCCTCCTCCAGATCTTCACCTGCTCCTCGCCGTGGTTCAGAGCCATCTCTGCCCTGTTGAGCCCAATCAAGGCTCCATAGTGACGCTCGTTCAGCCTCCAGGAGCTCTGGATGGGCACCCACTCCTGGCCCATCTCCTGCAGGATCAGCCAGGCAGTCTGGATGGAGCGGCTCAGCACGGAGGTGAAGACGAGGTCGAACTCGAAGCCCAGGGCTTTGAGGTGTTTGCCACAGTTCTGAGCTTCCTTTATGCCATCACTGCTCAGCTTCTGGTCCACCCAGCTGCAGAAGCGATTCTCCTTGGTCCAGGCTCCTTCCCCATGTCTCAGGAGAACGAGCCTGTACTTTGCCATTTTGGTTGCAGCTTGGCACAGAGGGCAGCTGGTCTGGCATCTAACAGCGATACATCTGGACAGAGACACGAGACAGACACGTCAAACATCCCACAGATAATGCAGTACAAGTAGCAATAAGGCAGTGAAAAGTAAACAGCTATCAGAATCAAAACAAGCAAAGAAACAAGTGTCTGCTGAGCGTGATTTTACAACTGAGAGTGGGAGGAATTCCAAACCAGGAGACTTCATGTGGGAAGGAAAGTGCCATCCTTCACCCAGCTTGCTGCAACCAACCCAACAAAACCATTGATTAGGAGCAGATTGGTACAAGCTGTTCCAGCCTACAGTTTCCCTCAAGTGCTTAAACAGAGCCTCACACAGTATCCCAAGCTCCCAGAGCAGCAGATCTCCCTCACTGGGGAACTCTGAGGTGCCACATGCAGCTGGAGCCCACCAGAGCTGTCCAGATCCTCTCTGCTCTGAGGGAATTCAGGCACAGAGAGCAGCTGTGGTCCTCAGCCAGAGGAACTGCAGAGTGGGACCTCAGGACTGCAACACACAAAACCTTATCAGCTTTTCTCAAAGGATGTGTCAACATAGTCACACTCTACAGAATTTCCTCATACCCCCATCCTGTCCTGCTAATTATGCCAGTCTATGCTTGACTTTTTCCCCAGGCCACCTCCTCCATCATGCCTCCACACTCATGTGTGACAACACAGACACTCTGGGATGCAATGTACAATCAGTGAGTCCTCATTTCACTGAATCCCCAAGTGACCTCAGATTATCCCATCCCCTCCCTGACTTTCAAGTCTATTTCTCCTCTCCTGTCAGTGAATTACAATGCCAGATTCTTAGGCACCAAGATTAATGTTTTTACTTTTGGAGTGGGCACAAAAAGCCCATTTGCTGTCCTCATTAAATCAGACAGCTACACATATATAAGGTCAAACAGCACCTTTCTCTTTTTTCTTTCAAGCAACATCACCTCTGGATTGTCTTCAACAGCAAATACCTTTTGACCACACACCCAAGGGTCTGCCAAAGTGGGCAAAGATCTGCTAGCAGACAATGGGATGCCTGAAAGGCCCATCTAACACAGGACTGCAACTCTGAAAACCCCACCTGATCCCTCTGACCTGAGACAAGGCTAGATGGCAATAGACAGAGCAGGGGAAAAAATGATAAAAACACAACTCTCTGTACTGGGGGGGACTGCTGTACCTCACATGAATATTAGGTGCTCTCAAAACCATGGGCAGTGGGAGACTGAGCTCTGATTTCTGCACTCCCAACCTTGGGCTGGATTTCCATGACACACTGAAGGAGCTCCCCTCATCTCAAATCAGCTGGAGCTGCTTCAGTCACACTCCAAGAGTCTCAAATTCAGGCCCTCTGTGACCCTGAATTAGGTCAGCAGGATGGGGTAGGCCCATGCATTCTGGGTTTTGGGAAACACCCAGCACAATACCAGCATTCATTTTAACAGGCTTTCAAAAAAAAAAAAAAACTGTCTAGAAAAGTTGAATTCATTAACAGACTCAGGAATCTGATCTTGCTTGTAACAGCAGCTCAGCTCTCCTCTAATCTCACATTAAGACAGAGTCTACATCACACAAGGGCACTCTGTGAGACCCCCCCCCAGTGCTGATTTCTGCCTAATGGCACAGCTCAGCATTAAAAAGCCTTTGAGAACTGAGATTCTTACAGAATATCAGGAGGTATTGTTTGACACCCAACAGACAGCTGAAAAATACAAAAGAAAGTCTCATTTCATGCAAAGGCAGGCTGAGATTTGTGTAGGGCAAGAAAAATCTCAGACCCTGCATGGTCCACTTTTTCCACTCCCAATAATCAGCTGCACTTTAAGCAAAGAAATCAGCTATTGCTAGGATTCAGGTGTCACATCAGATCCAACACTAAGCTGTACCCTGTAAGATCCTAGGTTTATTACAAAAACAGGTATTTGACAGCATTTCCACCTAAAGCAACTGATTCTTACTCAACATACCACAGATACAACTAAAAAATTGCAGTGCGTTCACAGCATGAGCTACTACACATAAAATAGCTGCACAGAAAGCTCTATCTCTGCAAATACTTCATTATTCAGATTAACTGATTTTGTTATACACAGGAATTAATTACATAATCTACAAAACCAAATTAAGACCCAACAATAGGGGTGATGCACCTCTTTGCCAAAGTTTAGTTGGCATTTTAGCCATAAGCAATAAAAAATTTAGCTAGTATAAGAGATACTATTTGGTCTTTGTGTAAGTGCATCTGGGTGTCACAAATTCCAGTTCACTTATATAAAATGTTAGGCAGAAGCACAATTCTCAAACAAATTTAGAAAGAACTAGCAAGTCACAGTGTTGTTTGAATATCAGTCCACTTCTGGAAGCATTTAAACTGGAAAGCCTTAGAGCAACACATGGAAATAATCCTACTCACCTTTCCTACAGCAAAGGAACAATCTACACAAATCCCAGCACAGGCTCAAGAGCTGCTCTATACAGAGGCCAGCATACACTCCTGGCTGGGTACCTGCAGGGAAAGAACAAACACCAGTGCTCACAGAAAGAGCCCACAAGTGCAAATGGCCATGGCAGCCACCATTCGCTCTCAAAGCTCTTAAAAAAATAGAGCACACACTGCTTGTATGGGCTGGAAAAGCTACCAAATACCTTCTCCCAAAAAGACGCCAACACACAGCTCCTGCATTTCCAACAAGGGAAAGTTTCTGCTCTCCCACGTGCCCCGGGACATCGTTTGCTCCCTAAGATTTGTTTAGGCTGCAATTACCATAGCTCTAGTGTTCAGAAATCTACCAAAAGCTCTGGGGGACCACGGAGGATACAGACGGCAACCTGGTGCTGATGCACTGGAACAGGCTGTCCAGAGAAGCTGTGAGTGCCCCATCGCTAAAGGTGTTCAAGGCCAGGCTGGTTGGAGTCTGAGCAATGTGGTCTAATGGAAGGTGTCCCTGCCCATGTCACCCCCTATGGTACGGGGGTGGAACTAATGGCCTTTAAGGACTCTTCCAACCCAAACCCTTCTGCGGCTCACTCTATGAGAGAGCAGAAACCCAGAGCCCCAGCTCAGCACAGCAGCGCACAGTGCTCAGGATAGATAACATCCTACACCGGCCAGTCTCTGGGCCAAGCACAGCTTTAAGGTCCAACACCACAGGCGGCCACTTCCAGGGCTCCTGCTCCAGCCGGGCCGAGCTCATCCCTTTCCTAAGGCGGCACCGAGCGGAGCACCTGCGTGTCCCAGCCCTCCCCGAGCACGGGGGCTCGGCCACAAGCAGGGCAGCACCTCCGGGACCCGCGCAAACAAACACGGACACGGCCACGGGCACACTCGTGGTGCCCCGCAGCCACCGGCCCCTCGCCCGGGGGACAGCACCACCATCCCTCCCGGGAGCGCCGGAACAGCCCCGCCGAGGAAAACCCCCTCCCCGAACCCAGGGCCGCTCCTCCACCTCCTCGTCCTCCCCCAGGGCCGCCCCCCCGCCCGAACCCGAGCCCCCGGGAATTACCGGGCTAACGCCGCGCCGCCTCACGGGGAGCGCCGGAGCCGCGGCCGGGCCGGGCCAGGGGCGGACCGCGCGTCTTATTGCGGCCGCGGCGCCTCCGCGCCCGCGAGAGCGGCGCACGCTGATTGGCCAGCCGGGCGGACGGGCAGCGGACTCAGCCAATGGGAGCGGCGCGGAGCGGTGACGCGGCGCCCGGGGCGGGCCGAGGCCGGCGCTGCCGTGCCCGGCGGGGCTCGGGGATGCCGCGGCCATCGCGCCCCGCCGAGCTCGGCCGCGGCAGTCCCGGTGCCCGGAGCGGATCCCCGTGCCTTGGATCCTGGCAGAGATGCCGGCTCCCCCCGCTGGTCTGGGCGCGTAGGCGGCGCTTTGTGAAACGGGGTTGCGCCACCGCAGGCAAAGCACGACCGGAGGCGTCCAAACCTCCCGAAACCGCTTTAGGACTTTCATGTTTTGGTGAAAAGCAAGGGGCCAAATTCTAATTATTCATAATGAAATCAGAAGCCAAAAAAGTAAAAATAAATGAATAGATCCTTCTTAAGGATCATGCTCGCTCCCTCATTCCCATAGTCTTCTAATCCCAATCTGAAGTAAATAAAAACAAGTGGATGGAGCAGCTCTGGTTCAAAACAAGAGGGAAGTGGTGTGGGAAGACCGTGTCCTTCTGTTGCCATAGGTCTGATTTTATTTCTAAAAAGAAGCAGAACACACCTTTCATACCCCAGCAGTCACATTTTCCTCTCGAAATGCTTACCCCCGAACAGCCACAAGGTAAAGCTCAGAGGGCCACAAACTGGATGTACACCAAATGTGCTCTGTCATCCTTCCCTGCTGGGAACAGAGGTGATCTTCCCTTTTTAATAAGGTAAAAAGATAGTGCATGACAATAAAAGATGGGGGATTCAGATTCTGATAAGAAAAAGTGACAGGAGTAAACTTAAGAAAATTTGGGGCAGAGGTATTAAAATAATGTCTCTGGTGTGCTGTGAGGAGAAATGGTGTCTAATTTTACATTTATAGGGCTATCTGGGTTCTGAGATGTCAGTGGGAAAGAAGGCTAATCCAGATGAAACCTGCTTTGCTGGGCTCACAGCACTGTGTGCTAAGAGTGGCCAGGCTGCTGGTGAGCAGCATCTGCATCTCTTTGGTGCTTACTGCACTTTGTTCCTCATTCATTTGGGAAGCTCCAGCAAGCATTCTGCATCTAATGGAGAATACTCTCAATGCCTTTCCTGGTAGAGCTGTTCCTGACCTCACCACAGAACCACAACAAAATCTGCTGCTTCTGCAGAATATTTCTACTGGATGTGCATTTTTCTTAACAGTTACACATAAAATCCTTTTCACCTCATCCACCAACTTTAATATTAACAGCTACCTTTCATTTCTGTCAGCTTTGTCTAAGGCAGAACTTAGAGCATTAACCCAGTCCAGCCTATGTAATTGAAACCATGCTCAAGTTCACAGTGTGGAAGAGTTTGATTTGCCACCCATCAGCTCAAGCTGGTGAAGAGAAATGCTCCCATATCCACATCCAGGTGTGCACAACCACACACCTGCAATCACCATGCCTCCAGGCAAACTGGTCTACTGATTTTGCAAGGAAAAGAAGCAAAGTTCCTAGAGATAAAGGGAAAAATGTCTTTTCTTGAGCATTAGCACTGTAAGAATACAATTAACAGAAAGAAACATTCTATGCTAATATGCAGTTGTGAGTGAGTAGACAGTAACCCATGCCACAATCCAGGACCTCTATGGCCATTAAATACAGATTTTTGTCTCCTTTAGTCTTTAGACAAGACCATTTCATTAGCATGGCAAAAGCAGCCTAATGACTTTCATTATTCACATTTCAAAATATCCAAGGACAGAAGAGTCCAAGCCACATCCCTGTGCGTGACTTCTTGCAGACAGCTACCCTCACTTGGCAGCTATTATCTCTCACACCAGCTGGGTTGTGTTTTTCAGGGTCTCTGCTCTGGAGCTCTTCCAGGCTGTTGCATTTAGCTGGAATGTTTGTGGCAGAATGAGTCCAGGAAACTCCTTTCCCCAGTGCACAAACTTCTGCCAGGGCACCAGTGCAACTGCACCACTCTGAATAAAGGCCTGGAGCTGAGCAAGGCAGAAGCAGAAGAAAACAGAACTGGAAAGAAGAAAGGCTGATTAATGATTGATTAAAACTGTGGCAAACAGGAGCCTTCTTCAGTGATTATGCCCTTGGTACTCTCTCACAGAATAGTTACTTTGTTCAAAACCAGATCCAGTGTTTGCCACAGAGCATTGCAGACATACCCGTTTTAATTTCCAGAAAACCCTGAGCTCTTTGTTTACAACTATTTGATGCACGATCTTTCTTCATTAATAATTTCATGCTCAAAATAAAGTTTTGTAATCAAGTCCTTGCACTCTTTAATAACCCTGAAACCCTCTCTCTCCTGTGCTCTCCTGTGTGTTTTCCTACTGCATGAATTTGTCTCCTTTTCTAGACCCTCCCTACTCCTTCCCAGCCCGTTCTCTCAGCCACCCAGATGGGTGCCCAGGGAATCCCCCCTCACCTTTTTCTGGGGTGCAGGCCCATTCATTTTCAACACTTGGCATTTTTTCCCCTACAGAAGACCTAGATGCTGTCTGCTGTCCATGCTGTTGTCTCACATTCCTATTCTATTGATTGTCACCATGATATTTTCTGAAAAATCCTCTTTGCCCAGGATTCTCTCCTGGGCAGCTGAGAGGCCTCAGAAAAGAATGTAAACAATAATTATCTGATTGCTTGGGAATGTGGTCTGGAGATGGTTTACCAACAGGTGCATCTTCGATTGGTTCCATGTGAATTGTTTTTAATTCATGACCAGTCACAGCCAGCTGTGTCAGACTCTCTGAGTCAGTCACGAGCTTTCATTGTCATTCTTGTAAAGCCTTCTGATGTATCCTTTCTCTTTCTTTATTATAGTTTTAGTATATCATTTCTTTTAATATAATATCATAAAACAATAAATCAGCCTTCTGAGAACATGGAGTGGAATTCTCATCTCTCATCTCATCCTGGGGACCTCACAACACTACAACTGATGATGGCCCATCAGACAAATTTGTATGGAAGTTCTGGGAGTATAACACACTACAAAAGACAAAAACATCCTTACTGCCTCCTGAGCATTCAGAATTACAACACTGTAAAACGACCCTGCCTAAATCCATCTCTTCATACATCTCTACACACCAGACCTCAGTCTGTAACCCAAGGAAAATGGGTTTTTTTCCTCAGGAGCAGGCAAGGACGTGCCAGGCTCCCTTCTCTCTCCTGGAGCCACTCACCCCCTTGCAGTACCCACACACGTGGTTCTTTCTCAGCATTTCCTTGGCTGGAGCTCACCTGTGCGTGGGGAATTTTTCATCACACACCTCCCCCTGTTTGTCAACATATCACACCACCACATCTTAAACCCAGCCTAGGATTACCTCAAACCTGGGGGTGCACCTGACAGAGCCCAGAGGCACACCCTGCACACCAGGTAGCCACCCAATTGCAATTTAAGCTCCTTAGCAAAGGCCCTTTTGTACCTTTTGTTTTACTAGTTTAGGCACTGTTTGACACCTGCTTAATATGAAAGCAATGCTGCTTTAGTGTTTTAACACAGCAGGGCTTTCTTCCTGTTTGGGTATGGAGGCAATAAACAACTTCAGTAGATTCTCTTTATATCAAAACCAGAAGTGTAAGTCCATGTGAAGAGAAAATTAGGCACTCTACCTTTTTTTCCTTCTCTCTAACTGCATTACTTGGAGGGAAAATCTGTTAAAAAAAAAAAAAAGATGAGTGTGTAAGCACTTTAACTCTGCATTTGTCACCAGAATCAGAGCTTTAGTCTCTAAGTAAGTGCAGAAGTTTTTCTGAATCATTAATACCAAATAAATGACTGAGAAGGAGGAAGAAAATGCATAAAAGCCCTCATTATATGCAAAACAGCTGGAGAATATGATGCCTGCTTTGGAAGGCATCATATTCTAAACCTGAAGTGGGAACTGAATTTTTTATGTAATCCCAATGGCTACGTACTGGTAATGTTATTCTGAAGCAAAAAAGGTGACTTCTGTCTGTTCTTCTGAAATATTAATTTAAAAAAATTATTTCTGCATATCCCAAGCTGAGAATATATGGATGAGAAAAAAGCTTATACTCTCTATACCCTTAAAACCATTACATTATCATCTTCAAATAGCACAGCAGGTGCCTAGAACACACAAAAAAGGGTATGGAACACAATGTTCTGAAGAAATTGTCAAGAATACAGCTCTAGTCTTCAAAAATGCCTCTAAAAAAAGTTTTACAAGGTATCAATGGCTGGGAAAACAAAATTCTTTCTCACAATCAAAAGTTTTCCCATTTCTAGAGCCAGAGACACAAGAAGGTTTACAAGGTTCACTTTTAAACTTTGTGGGTTGGGAGGGGTTTACATGTCAGATTTTGGGTTGGAGCATTTCACTGGTTTTTAGTCACAGTATTGTACAAATTAACTTCTTGTAGCAGCATCAAAAGCAAAGAAAATCCTGTGATTAATCTGCTTTTTTTTTTTTCCCATGATAAACAAAGTGCTCCAGACAACAGACGTCAGTAAGGAACTGTCTGGGAAGAGATAATTTTAAAGGGCTTTGAAAAAAAGAAAGCAGCAGGGTGGTGTCTAGTCATGATAAGTTATTTTGAAAACAGACTGGATAGTGCTGATACTAGAGCATGATGACAGCACATAACAATCTGGGCAAATACAACCAAAAAGAGTAAAATGGGAACTTCAGTGTCATTGCAGAGAATGGTGAGAACAACAAACACACACCACACATAGTCAAGTTCTTGTGTATTAATGTCTTGCTATGAAAAATGAATGGTTCACCTCAAATAAAATTGCTCTAAAATCTTTTCCTTCCATGTTACAATGAACCCCACCTTGTTGATGTGTGTGTAGAGTTCTCTATTTATGATGTTTGTTTTCTCACAAACACTCTACAAACCATGAAGACCTTTCTTACATTTCTGTCCATGGTATGTGGCTCCCTTGCATCACAGCAGTTTACAAAACAAGACTGGCTGAAGTTCAGTTTGGTTTTGAATGGAGCACAAAAATGAGCTTCCTACATAAAAAGTCTGTCCTATGTATCATGCTTAGATAATATCAAGAGAAGGATTGAGTCACATTGTTCTACTTTTACTGTAACTCCTCAGAATTCACTGGGGCTGCTCCTGACCGTAAAAAGGAACAAAATCAGGCCTCTCTTTTACAGGATTGTTTCCCAGGAAACTTTAGGAGTTAGGTTGCTAAATAAATAGCTGGGTATCACAAGTTAATTCATGCTTCCTCCCCCTCCACCTCACCTCATTTCTTTAACAAAAAAGGAGCATGAGTGGAAAGTCAGACAGGACAAATAAATCATGCATTATGGGGAGTCAGAATATCCAACTTCCCAGAGTTTTTCAATTCTAATTTACTTCTGGTTTATGTACATGGAAAACCATTCACCTAAATAATTTTGTGCCTGACTTCCACTCTTTTTCTATTCAGAATTAGTCTATCAGTATCTCCTTTTTATCTTACAAAGAAAGATACTTTTCTGCTTCAGCACTATCCAACATTCAACATTTTGGATGGGTCAGGTACACTTGTTTAAACATTCAGTACTGCTGTCCTTATTCTTCTCTGTACAAGTCTGCATCTGTAACGTGTCAAAAAGGGACTGAGCCAAGATCAATACAAGGGATGTGTGAGGGACAAAATGGGCACTACGGTCCTGCCCTTCTTAAGAAGGAATTTGCAGAAGTAGATAACATCTGGCAACAACCTGTGTTCTTTTTGGGCAAGGGTATAATGCCTCTAAAAGACACCACAAAATGAGGCCCATGCTGTTGGACCTTCTTGCCCTTCCCAAGATATAGAAACTGCAGAGATGAAGAAGCCACTTTATCTGCTCTTATGGTTGCATGCAGTTTGGGGGGTCAGCTGGGAGCACACACAGGCCAAATCAATTTTCCTGATTTTCCTGGCTTCTGCAGCAGCCCACAAGTGGCCACCATCCCTTCCCAGCTCCACACAGGTCCTGCTTGCAGGACAAGCAGAGTCCCCAACCAAGACCATTGCTGGAAGCCTCGTGCTAGAACAATGTTCAGCTAATGGCCTCCTCCCTGTCCCATTCACATTTTCTGAAAAATTCCTTCCCCCAGGATTTTTCTCCTGGGAAGCTGAGAAGCCTCAGAGGAAAAGGAAAACAAATTCTTATCTCATTTGATTCTCCTGTGTTGTGCTCACATGTGGAATGTGTTTGGAGATTGTTTACCCACAGGTGATTGTTTCATTGGATTCTGGTGTGAGTTGTTTTCACTCTTTGGCCAATCTGTGCCAAGCTGTGTCAGGACTCTGGAGAAAGTCAGGAGTTTTCATTATTATCTTTTTAACCTCTAAGTATCCTTTCTGTATTCTTTAGTATAGTTTAGTATAGCATTCTTTAATATAATATAGTGTCATAAAATAATAAATTAGCCTTCTGAGAACATGGAGTCAGATTCATCATTCCTTCCTACATCTGGGGGCAACCCAAACACAACCTCCCTGCACATCCTGAATTCCTTCTGGAAATGACAGATGCTGAGAGTGCAGGAGCCCATCTGACCAACCCTAGAGCAGACCTGGAGCACAGAGTGCAGTAACTGCACAGCCATGGATTAGTGAAGGACAATGAGCCCAACTTCTGTGGCAATCACTGGACCTTCCACATCCCCACTAAATGTTCAGATGGCCCACGGGTCCTGCCATGTGACGGGAGAAACACCACATGAGGTTCTGCTCTCGTATTTACAAAACCTGAGTAACTCAGTCAGCTAAAACAATCTGGCTTCCCTGTTGTGTACGAGTTCAGGTTATAAAGCAATTTCTATTCAGCTCTAACTGTACAGATTCCACACTGGTATTTTTCTTGTTGCTCCTAATCAAGATGAACTCACTGGTTTTACTGCGTGCTTCATTTTGTTTTGTTTTTCAAACATGAGGAAAATATTTCCAACACTTTTCAAAACTTTTGTGTTTTTTCAAAGGGAAAACATGTCTCTTCTTCCACTCTTAGGGTATTCAAAGCATCCTTTTCCTTGTCAAAACCAGACATGGCTTACTGCTGAAACTTAAAAGGAAGCATGAAAATATCTTTCCATGAGAACAAGAGCCTCTACTTGGCAAGAAAAATAGTCAACTGTTCTCTAAAGTGAGCTTTGGAAAACCTACAGTCTCCACATAGGAGAAAGGAAAATCCCATTCCTGTGATAACCATGCCTACCAACAGAACTGGACAGGAATGTAGGTCTGGGATGGGCAAATTTTCCATTTATAGATGAGGTGGGTTTGGATGCTGCCCATGGTGTTCTTTAATGGTGTTCTCCATTTAACTGAGGTTGCTTCTCCCCTCATTACAAAGCCCATTCTCCCACAGAAACCACTGAAGAAGGTTTGGTCTGTGCTGATCCTTTGGTACCTGCTCTTTTTACAGGGCTTGACCTAGAGAAAATCAAGCAAAGTATTTGCCAGTCCCACATTAATCCACCTCTCCAGTCTGTGATCAGAAGGTTTCTTTTTACAAGTTAAAGAAAAGACACAAAAGACACTGACATGTTTCTGCTCCCACAGCAACCAGTCCTGGCCTGTGCAAGGAAGTTGCAGTTTAATTAAACCATTTCAAAAGCTGATGCTGTTAAATTAATGTGAAGCCTTTAGGAGGATGGATGTTATTTTGCTGGACTAGTTTCTACTGTTTTAACTGAAGTGGTAAGGAAAGGATTTAAGCTAAATCAATATACAACATACTTCAACTGATATGTGTCCAAAAAAGGCATTTGCATCAACATAATGAAAAAGTGCAAGATTTCCATGTAGACAAGACTCAGAAGAAAATGTAACTACATTATTCTTTGGGAATATCATGAACATGCCTTGTTTTGCCCTTGTCTGCTGTCAACACCTCCTCCACTGCCTCCAGGGGTCTGCTCCCCACTGCCTGACAGTTTTATTAACTATATCTTCCTGTCCTGTTTACCCTCAGGTACCCACTTGTTGGCAAGTTACACTTCTCTTTATCACCAAACCACCACCCCATTTGATGTAGTTCTCAAGAACTGTAGCTTCCTGCAGTTCTGCTAAGTTAAAAGGCTCCTCTTCAGGGTAGTTTCAACTCGGTATTCCCCAGATTTTCCCCTTTCCTCTATTTGTAACAGTGAAAGTTACTCCAGCTTCAGAACATAACTGGCTGGGCTTTTCTCAGAACCCAAAATATTGTTTCAGTCTTCTGAAACAACTTCTGATGTGCCCACTGCTTGGAAAGGTCAGACTGACTACTCCTTCTGGAAAGCCCATCTTGCTCCAGAGGGTGACACACAGTGAGTAAGAAAAAGTATAAAAAAGGCCATTTTGAGCAGCTACTTTCTCAGCTTTGCAGGATATGCCAGCACCTCTTGAGCTCCCTGGTTTACACTACAGAGTGGGGAAAGTCCTTGGGAAGAAGGAAAAGGTCAATCCTTCTTTCTGTTCTTGGTTTGTGCCCCTGAGTCCAGCATGGCCAGGCCAACACTGGGATGCAGAGCTGAGGAATTTTCTCTGCCCATTTTGCTGAGCCACCACTGCTGCTGCAGGGGGAGCACAGGGGGTCTCTGGGGATGAGGCACTGGGAAACAGTGCTGAAATCACAACAGGCAGCCATTCTGAGCACACCAACATGCACAATAGGTTAGGCAGAGTTTGGTGCTGCACTGGCAGAACAAAGAGCTGGCACACATTTTAACAAATGGCTCGTTTCCATGCTGTTGAATCCATGGCAAACTTCCCAATGGAAGCAGCCCCTGGCTGCAAATGTGCAGTTAACAGCCCAGGTCTGTACAGCACACTGTGCTTCCCAGCAGCTGCACCCGGCCCACAGCCCCACAGGGAGCTGCAGTCAAAAACAAGCTGGAGCTGGTGAGCACAGCAGAGTGCTCCCACCTGTAGTAAATCCAACCATACTAAATTTTAGGCAGTTCTCCTGCTTCTCCTCGGACATAAATGTTGAAGGTGAGTGCCTTGTTAGGAGGAGGGAGAAAACAGACTTGATTTCCTCTCCACGTGCATCAAATGCTTAGAAGTGCAAGTTTGGGAACACCTTTGAGACAAGCGGTGAGGTGAAGCAGGAGATTGTCTCATACATTTCAGTGCAAAAGACAACAGCGAAGAGGAAATTCTTTTTTTGTCTTTAATTTAAGGATCAAACAATTCAGAAAATTGGTATGTTAGTGATAACTGGGTAATTTCCTCTTTAAACTAGGTTTGTATCTTTTAAGTCCCTACCAGAAAATTTTCAAGTCTATTTATTACAAATGTAAGCCACCTTTATTTTTTTTTTCTTCTTACCCTTTTTGAAGAAGAGAGATTTCCTACTTCTCCTTATTACAAAATCTAAGGAATACAATAGCCAATTCAATCTGCTGAGTTATGACTGAAGAAATGCAAAAGCAGCGGCCACACACAAGTTTAACTCTGCCCCCGTGTGTGCAAACATTAAAACACATCCATCCACCCTGGATCCTGCCCTGGTTTTGTGCTAAAGGGTGTGTTAGTTTGTGGAGTAATAACATTTGGCATTCCAAATGACCATGAAGCTACACGACACCTTTTCTCTTCTACACTCACATGTCATTGCATTATTAAACTCCTTTATGACAGCACTGGCTGCCAAAAAAACAAGCCATAGAGATATGCCTGCTGCCCACAATAATAAAACAAGGAGAAAAGCAGAAAAGAAGAGGCAGTTCTGGAATTTTACCAGAGGGTAAAATGATCCTATTAAGACTGGGGAAAAACAGGGACTTAATTTTACTTCTCACATGTGGCAGGCATGCCCTGTGTGAACTTCCCTGTTCTACACTGTGCCTCACCTTTCAGCCTGAGGAGCAGCTACCAACACCTTTGGAGAGGGTGAAAAGGAACTCCTTCCTCTGCAGCCTCCCACTGAGGTTTCTCCAGCATCAGCACACGAGGTGACAAGGCTCCATCAAGGGGAGACCAGCCCAGGCCACCAGCACTGTGGTGGGGACACACCAAGGGCTCAGCCCACACTCACACACCCAGCAGTGAGGGAGCAGCTCTGGGAGTGAGGGACCTCTGCATCACACCCTGCCCTGGGACTGGGCAGGAATGAAACCTGGGCACTTTCACTGCAGGAAACCTTCTCTCTCAGGAAACCTATGGGGGGAACTGCAACAGGGCATCAGAACACTCAGTGCACGGCACAAGAGAGACACAGGCACTGCAGGAGCTGATCCCAGCAGAAACACCAGGCTGATCAGAACACACCTGCCCCCAAGCCTTATCTTTTGATAAGGGAAAGGTCCGCAGGGCGCACCGCTGCCACGCCCCGAGTAAATCACCTCGTCAATTTTTAATTGATTTCAGCTTTCACATTAACCTTTGTGAGCTGGGTGTACTGGGAAAAAGCCACAGCCTTGTTTGCTGGATATGGGAGGACCCAGAGCACCAGTGACACCCCAGCACTGTCCCCTGCCCTGGCCAGTGACCGCTGTCAAACCAGACAGGCAAGAGGCAGCTGTGGTGAGGCAAGCAGGAGGGAGTGCAGGACCATGGCAACCCACGTGCAGCTAAACACCTCTGCCAAGATGCCCCTCGTGGGGCTGGGCACCTGGAAGGTAAGAGAGAATAAAGCACCTGTACTGCAGGGCTCCCAAAAAACTGCAGTGCCCCTGGTCCAGCTCTGGAGAGCTGTCCTGGTGCCTGGGGCTCTGCTCTGCCTGGCTGTTGGGCTGAGAGTGAGTTGGAGTGGAGCTACAGATAAATGGCTGCAGGTTGATTTCCAACCCTGGAGTCCATGTTTATCACTGCAATAAATGGTGTTCATGTAAAGGAAGAAAAAACCGACCAACCTGGATTGGGGGGAATTTCTTTCCTTAACGTGGTTTTATTTTGCTAGAATACGGGTCTTTAACAAGCACTGTTTTGAGATTCTTAATATTTGTGCATTTTTTCCAGTCTGCAGCTGGGCAGGCAAAAGCTGCAGTGATGGCTGCCATCGATGCCGGGTACCGCCACTTTGACTGTGCCTACGTGTACCAGAATGAGAGTGAGATTGGGGAAGGCATCCAGCAGAAAATCAAGGAAGGGGTTGTGAAAAGAGAAGATCTCTTCATTGTCAGCAAGGTAAGGATCCAATGATCCTGGAGCACAGCTGAGGGAATGCTTTGTGTGGAGTATTTTCCTAGCAGGAAGGTAAGTAATGGAGACAAACTTGAGGCTGTACGATAAAGCAAATCAGAACAGCATTCAGGTCACTCCTGGGACAAGCTTACAGCCTCACCCCATCTTGCAGGGAGAGTCAGGAAGGATACTCTGTGTCTGCACCCTGCCAGCAGTCCTGGGGGATGGATTGATTAGTGCAAAAGAAGGGAAGCAGGAAAAGGCAGAGGGGACCAGGTAGCCCCAAGCAAGGCAGTGATGCAGAGATAGAGACCACTCAGTGTCATTAGCAGCTTGCTAATGACACCTTGCTGATGCTAAAGCACAGCAGAGCACACAGGCTGTCACTGCCTGCTGCTTGTTCCACCAGTTGGGCTCACCCCCCAAAGGGGTGTCCCTGCCATGGGAGCAGTCATTCTGGTGTCCCAGGGAAGGTGGGGTTGGTGGGTTTTCTTTCTTGTTACAAAAATCAGACATCAGCAAATACTTAGCTGGAATCTGGAGTTAATTCTTACCTAAGTAAAGGCTGGTGGCAACCACTCTTTGTGGCTTGTCCTATACCTTCTTGGCTTTGCCTGCTACATGCAGTGCAGAGTTCTGTGCATGCTCAGGAACAGCACTGCCTCTGAAAGCTCCCTACAGCCAAGGCACACCCTGGGGAAAGGGGTAGCACAAATGATGGGTGAGCTCATGGAACCAGAGACCAGCACTGATACTGCCCCCAGAGCCACAGGCCAGGCCCAGCCCAGAGCCTGCCACATCTGAAGAGCACCAGGCCGGCCTCATTCCACATCATCTTCCAAAGAACAGGGAGCATTCCTGTGCTGTGCAGGAGAGCACCCAAGAGCATTAACCAGGAGCTCACAGTCTGCCCTGGTTCTGTCTCCAGCTGTGGTGCACCTTTCATGAGAAGCCTCTGGTGAAGGGAGCCTGCCAGAAGAGTCTTGCCAAGCTGAAGTTGGACTACCTGGATCTCTACCTCATCCACTGGCCTTTTGGCTACAAGGTACAGTAGCAACAGGTCTTTTTGAAGTCCTGGGAGATTCCAGGGAGAATTCCTGGGAGAGCTCCTCAGCAGGGCCAGGAGCACTTGCAGCACCATTGCTGCTCCAGAAAGAGCCTGTGCCTGCTGTGCCAGCCCTGCCCCAGTGCTGCCCACCCTGCTCTGCTGTGCCAGCCCTGCTCCAGAGCTGCCCTGCTGTGCCCCTGATCTCTGCCCCAGAGCTGCCTGCACAGCGTCCTCTGCCCTCCTGATAACAGAGAGGCAGCCCCAGCAACAAGGTCAGGCCCCTGGCTGCAAGCAAAAGCTGTGCCTCTTTCCCTTTCCTTTACAAACCCAAGGTGTGCTCTGCTGAAAGGAAACCCTCTGGGACAGAGGGGTGCAGTTTGCTGCCTGACAGGAATTCTTCCCTCTGCAGGTTGCAGAATCACACAGTGCAAGTCAACACTTCCATTTCCCATTTCTCTCTTTGATCACCAAATCCTTAATACAGTACAGATTGAGCTGACCTTGCCTGTAGGAGCCTTAGTGTTGTTTCACAGACTTTGGATTTCAAAAAGATACCTATCAAAATCTCTATTCTACCTTATGCCTTTGAGCTCAACTCCATTCCTCCAATATTGTTTTAGTTAGCTTTATGTGGACAAAGTTGTCAAGTGAAACTGCACAATATTGTGGCATTTAGATAATTCCAATAATTCAAAATACTTTGGCCATACTGTTTAGTTACAGGTTGTTCTAAATTTTCTAACACAGCAATTTCAACAGTGAGCCTCCCCATGGGACCTGTGTCAGCAGATGCACTCCAGTATAAATGTCTGTTCACAGGGCCAAAGTCAATCCTCCAGCTTTTTAAAAACAGCTTTTTAAAAACAACTAAACAAACTGTTACTTGGAGTGAACTCATGTAAGACTCCAGAATATTGTTCTATAAGTTAACCACTTCCCTGCATGCACTTTGTGGATCATGACTTCAGAGGGTCCAGTAGAAACACCTGTCTTTATTGGGATAATAGATGACAAAAATGCATGAACTAAGAAGTGACTGAAGAACTAATTAAGTTATAGTGAGAATTACTTGACTTTTTTTTAATGCAGTATTAGCTTTAGCTCCTTACATCCCTGTTGGGTGATTTTACACAGCTAGTGTCTCAGCAGAGATTATTTCAAGCCTTTTCTCTCTCTCTAACAGGCTGGAGAGGAATTGTTTCCCAAAGATGACAAAGGCATGGCCATACCCAGCAACAGTGATCTTCTACAGACATGGGAGGTAAGTTCAGCAATAGCAGAAGAGGAATGTCCTCTGTCCTCATCAATCTTTGCCATGCTTCCATTACCTTCAGCAGTCACAGATCTGCTGTCTTGTTCACACAAAATTAGCTGGAAGGAACCTAAGGCAGTACAAAATAGCTTTTCATAATGGGCATGCTTAATCCTTCCCTGGTTATTCCTATTCTCTGAGCTCTTACTTGACTGGAGCTGCACAAGCACTTCCAGTGCAGCTGCACACCAGACTGAAGCTAGAAAAAGTTCACTGTGGAACAATAACAACTGTACAATTGTTATCACCACAGTTCTTGTGCCTTTCTTGAGTTGCTCAAACAAATTTCACAGAAATAAAGATACTTTAGGGTGAGATCTGGCCTATAATGTGTGGGACAGCCCTCCAAAGGTTGCACAACAGTGGATTACTGAGTATCATCATTCTTCTTCTCATGCAACTCAGTGTGAATTTCTACACACTCAGGAAATGAGAATTTGGGCTTGAGTGAGATGGCATTAATGGGCCAGCACCTGCTTTTCCTTCAGAGAACTTTGCAATTTTAAACAGTTCTTTTGTGCTGCTTGTGGTGGGAAACAAGTCACATTAGGAAGAACATCATCACGAGCTGCCTTGCACACTGGATGATGATTTTGCTGTTTTAGGCCATGGAGGAGCTGGTGGATGCTGGCCTGGTAAAAGCCATTGGAGTCTCCAACTTCAACCATGAGCAGATTGAAAGAATCTTGAACAAGCCAGGACTGAAGCACAAACCTGCAAATAATCAGGTGAGCTGCAAAGTGACTGCAGGTGACTGGATTTGTGGGATTATAAAGACCAGTTACAGTGGAATGAGGAGACAGGAAAAGGGTGAACTGAGAAGAGACAGCATGTACTTTAAATCCCTCTCTATGAATATTTCAGAGTACAGCACTTGGATACTTCTATTTTTTTTGTATCACCTTTCTCAACCACTGTTTAAGGCTGTTGGAGAATTTCCCTGAAAACAGCCTTTCTGGAATAATGAAGAACCCAGAGATGAACTTTGTGAAATTCCCCCAGCAAAAACTGTATGACCCCTTTGTATCAAAATAGGTGTTTTAATACTAAGGATGGGTATTATCATGCAGGCCACTGTCAAATTAGGGAAAAAAGCAGCCTCTAATTGGCCTAGGATATAATTTATGGAGCACAACAATATTTCAGCAGTTCTGTCACTGTCAGACTCTCTGTTTTTGTGTTGGCAGATTGAATCTCATCCATACCTTACCCAGGAGAAGCTGATCAAGTACTGTCAGTCCAAAGGGCTGGCTGTGACTGCATACTGTCCCCTGGGCTCTCCTGACAGGCCATGGTAAATTTGCTTTGCAATCTGCCAGGGAACTGCTGGGGGTTATGATTGAAGCCCTGAGACTACACACACACCACTCACTTCTTATTTAAACACAGATCTCTCTTGCTGTGCTGAATCTTTCTGTGGAGGTTTCTTGCCACTGATTTGTTCTCCCTGTGTAGGGCTAAGCCTGGGGATCCTTCCCTTCTGGATGACCCCAAGGTCAAAGAGATTGCAACCAAGCACAACAAAACTCCAGCACAGGTGGGTACTCCTTCCCAATGTAGGAAAACAGAGCTCCAGAAAGGGTAGAACATCTATCCCTTCCCCAGGAATTGTGGCACTCCTCTGATTTTTCCCTAACAATGCAGGTTTTTTTATTATATTACCTCCAGGACACACTAATAACTCTTTGGCCATCAAAAAGACTCTTCACCACCTTCAGATGTCACTTCCCCTCTACAGTAATCACAGGTGACCCCTGAGGCAGGAAATCATTGGTATTTGACTTTAAGGCTTTGGAATGCTGAACACTCCTTTTATTAAAATTATATATTCTATTCTACCACACTATTTATTATATATTAAATATTATTTGTAGTATTTATATATGTTTTATATATACATTATATATATAATATATAAGAATACTAAAGAAAACTCATGACTGTCTCCTGACAGCTTGAACTTGATAGGCTAATTAACATTAAAAAATTCTACTAGAATCTAGAATCATTGTGAGTAAACAATCTCTAGAACACATTCTACAGGAGTGCAAACACAGGAGTAGTAAATGAGGTAAGAACTGTTTTGATCACTATTTTCTGTGCTTCTCTCTGTTCAGAGGGCATGGGAATACCACATCCCTCTCAAGTCCTCTTGCAGAGAATATAAACCTTGCACAGACTGCTAAAATCCCAGGTGCAAACAAAAGGAATGGAGTGCCCCACACCTGGATGGGAAGGGAGGTTTCCTGTGAAGCTTCCACCCCTTCCCTCTTTGCTCTCCAGGCAGTGCAACCTGGACTGCAGGGCCAGCTCTGCAGAAGTGGGGAGAGCTCAGGGAAAACAGCTTTTGGAACAGAATAAATGATTCAGTTGTCTCTTTTTGCAGGTTCTCCTTCGCTTCCAGATCCAGAGAAATGTGATTGCCATTCCCAAATCTGTCACCCCACAGCGCATTGTGGAGAACTTCCAGGTGAGGGATCAGGAGTGAGCAGGGGCTGCCCTCAGGGATGGTTTGGATCCTTGATCATCCCTGCCATGGGCTCCTGCAGCAAGAGCACTGGGCTTCTTCCTTCTTCCTGCTTAACTACACTTCACCGAGTGTTAAACCAGGCCTACTTCTTGAGAGTTCAATCAGCAACCCTTGCATGATATCATTCCCTGTTCCATGGCTTGTGGATGGATGAGTGTGGTGGTGTTTGTGAGGGTCCCCAGGGCGAGGGAAGAGATGAATCTGACTCCATGTCTCAGAAAGCTGATACTATTATATTGTATTATATTATATTATGCAGAAGGTTTAACAAGAATGAATACTAAAAACCCGCGACTGACTCCTCAGAGTCCGACACAGCTGGACTGGGATTGGTCATTAATTAAAAACAATTCACATGCTGGATAAACAATCTCCAAATCACATTCCAAAGCAGCAAACCAGGGAGAAGCTGAACCTTCCCAGCCTCCCAGGAGAAGAAATCCTGGCAAAGGGATTTTTCAGAAAATATCATGGTCACAGCTTGCTTGGAATCCCCACATAGCAACATGCCAGAAACTTATCTAGAATCAGCAATGTTCATAAAATAATCCCTTATGTCCATAAAACAAGTTGTTCTTCATAATTCAGTGGTCCATGTGTGAAAATGGATTCTCCAGTGTGGAGCTGCTCTTGTATTTCTCTTAGGTTTGTTCAAAGAAGTGATTTCCACTTGTATCTCTAATTAGGTGTTTGACTTTGAACTGACTAAAGAGGAGATGGCAACTATTCTGTCCTTCAACAGAAACTGGAGGATCTGTGAAATGAACGTGTAAGTGATGCTGCTTGTTTTCTTCTAAATCTTAAATTCTGGATATTCTTTACCAAGAATTTTGTGTCACAGCTTCTAGGTAACATTAAATTCAATTTTTTTTAAATATCATGCCAACTCAACTGGTTTGTCCCAAAAAAATAACATTTTCAGAGAGGGCTTAATATTTTCATTTTTAAAACAAAACAAAATTTTAACCAAATTACATTCTAATTTTTAATTCTTACTTTTCAGGATACTCTCTTGAATTGCAAAAAAATGGGATGTTCAGCTCATCTCTGTGTGTATTAGAGAAAGGAGAACATGTATCTCCACCTATTCTTGCTGTAACTCTGTGATGCAGATCTTCCCTTGGTGGCTCTTCCATGCACACAACGTATCTCCACATCACATTTAGATCATGGGTGAAAATAACATTGTCACTTTCATTTCTTTCAGGTCCAAAAATCTCAAGGAATACCCTTTCCATGCAGAATACTGAAGGTGTTTGTAACAGGGCCTTCACCAGACCTCTGGTGCCATCTGCCAGTGAAGACTTAGGATGTTTATCCCACAACATTTGGGGTTTTTGGAAGAAGGAAAGAGTATTTCCTACAGCACCACTATTCAGTGGTTGCCTTCAGTCTTGCATCAGCAGAAACCAGATGTTGACAAACACACCCCACAGATCCACAATTTCAGCAGAGGTATCACACATTTTAAATAAAATTAACTTTAAAATGCAAAAACCTAATTGGTGGAAAGTTTTCTGTCTACTGTAGGAAAAACCCAAAACCCTCCCACCCAGAGATGCACAGAGGGGTGGGTGGCAGTCACTGCACTGTGGGGACACAGATCCTGCCTGGGACACTCAGCATTTTCCCCTGCCATCCCTCAGAACCCACCTTGCCCCCCATCATGAGCCACAGCCCTGTTTATTTTTAATAGACAAATACAAGAATTATCACAGATCTTGCAAATAAACCTCTTGAGAAGACACAGAGAGATTGGTGGGACCTCAGAGGATGCTCCTGGCTTGATCTGAACTCAATGCAAGAAAGAGGCCAATGTCTTAAAATCAGATTAAATCTCTACCCCCGTTTTATTCCTGCCTTAACAAGCACCTGGAAGTTGAACCTATGCACACCATTCAGCAATGTAAATATTCTATACCAACATACACTCTTTTTTCAAAGGCCCTGCCATCATCTGACAGCTCCAGCCACACCTTCAGGACTGACACAAGTGTCAACTCCTGGGGATTGGCACGGTCTGGGCAAGGCAAACAAAGCAAAACACAAAACCTTCTACTCAAAATCCTCTCTTAAAACCTTCAAACACCAAGGTGTATCTCACAGCATGCCTCGGGAAAAACAAGCACCAGCCTTCACAGGAGAACATCAGTTCACAGAATGAAGTGAGTGGAAGGACAAATTGCATTTCTCAGCCCTGCTCTCCTGTGTGGTTAAACTGCAACACCACATCCTGCAGAGGACAGCTGACAGCACTGCCAGAAACCTGGGGGAAGATTTAATTAAAACTAATTATCTTGTCTGCCTTCAGTTAAATGAAGCAGAAAAATCTTGGGTGTGTGCTGTGGGAGAGGCATCCAGAGAAACACACACCATTGTACATAATTCAGATTTATGTTTGTACCTGAAGGAATTCTCCAAGCACAAGCAAACAGCAAAGCCCCCCAAGCAGCCCTGTTATGGAGCACTTGCATGATCCTGTTGATAAATTAATTTCATTTTCACTGCACTTTCAACACCCCATCCTATCGCATATTTTGCCTCTCCAGAATTGCAGAGTCAGTTCCTAAAGTGAAATTAAAAGGCCGCCTGCTGTTTATTTCCACGCTTGTATGTTTCCTTCTGAGATACGGTCTGTACTTCCCTAAGGCACAGGGACAACGCGATCCTTGCGATACTCTGTAAACTCAGCGTTCCTCGGGAGATTGGAAAACACACTAAAACATGCTTTCCCTCAGCATTTAAAAGGAAGTTACTTGTGCTGATTATTTCCGAAATGACTCGCAAACTCACCCCCGAGTGAAACTGTTTGTCCCATGTTGGTGTCACTCTCAGGGAACCGAGCGGGCGTCACAACGCCCGGGCACATGACACAAGGAGGATAAACACGGACAGCCCGTGGCACAGGGACAGGGCGCTGCAGGAGCTGATCCCTGCAGGATGCGGGCCAGGACACCCCAGCGCTCAGCCTTTATCTATCCTTCCGTAAGGAATTTCACCCTTCTCCCGGGGGAACGCCCGGATTCCCTCCCTTACGGGCCCCTCCCCTCACTGCGTCCCCCATAACCGCCCTGCAGGCTCCTTTAGCTGCCGGCTCCGCTGCTGATTGGTCGGCGCGATTGGCTCGCGCGGAGCGGGGTCGCTGATTGGTTGGCGCAGCGGGCTCGCGCGAGGCGGCGGCCCTGATTGGCTGAGGGCGCGGGGTAAACATGGCGGCCATGGCGGGGTATGTGCGGCTCGGGGCCGCTGCCAGCGCGCCCCTCATGGGGCTCGGCACATGGAAGGTGAGGCGGGCACCGCGGTGCGGGACGGGGCAGCGCCTGAGAATCCCTCAGCGAGACTTGTCCTGCCCTTTTTCCTTCTAGTCCCCCCCAGGGAAGGTGGCAGCTGCGGTGATGGCTGCCATCGATGCCGGGTACCGCCACTTCGACTGTGCCTATGTGTACCAGAATGAGAAGGAAGTTGGGGAAGGGATCCAGCAGAAAATCAAGGAAGGTGCTGTGAAACGAGAGGATCTATTCGTGGTCAGTAAGGTATGGATCTGATGGCTATGGATTATGGACACACTGGTTTTACCTGTGCTAGGAACATTTAACGTTTAACACAGTCAAACGCGGTAGCACTAGAGAAATCTGTAAAGTAAATGAGTTAATTTTTCATACCCTTCTCTTGTTTCCTGTGCTGCCACACAGCCCAGCCTCGCTGCGTGTGAAGAGCACTGGGCAGGCCTCCTTCCACAGCTCATTCCCAAGCACAGGGAGCATTCCTGTGCTGTGCAGGAGAGCCCTGCAGAGCTTTCCCCCAGGAGCTCACATCTGCCCTGTCTTTGTCTCCAGCTGTGGTGCACCTTCCACGAGAAGCCTCTGGTCAAGGGAGCCTGCCAGAAGACTCTTGCAGACCTGAAGCTGGCTTACCTGGACCTCTACCTTGTCCACTGGCCTTTTGGCTTCAAGGTACAGTAGCAGCAGTGCCTTTAGCTTTGTTTCTTGTGCGTGGCTTAACAGCCCAACAGTTGTTCTGGCTGCCAAAGACAATTACATGCTGTTATCTGTGCCAGAACTGCTCTGATGCTCATCTTGACCCTGTGTGACTCAGGCTCTTGGTCTCTGTTCCAGAGGCAGTTGTTTTCATACCCTTTTGATCCTGGGAATGATGGCCTGAAAACCAGAGAAACCAGAGGCAGCTCTCCCAGCTCCAAGCATAAGACAGGCTGCTTTCCTTTTCTCTTGCAAATCCAGTGTGTGTTCATCTCAAAATCACCCCTTGTGGGAATGAGGGTTGCTTTTTGCTGCCTCTCTGCAATTTTCCTTTGTGTGCTACAGAATCAGAGAGCAAAAGAAACATTTCTGGTTTCCATTTCTCTCTTTAATCACCGAGTCCTTAATGCAGTACAGATTGAGAAGCCTTAGTGTTGTTCCACTGAGACAGGAATTTAAAAGGTGAAATTTCTGTGAGAGTGCTTAGTGGTTGATGTCTCAGTGAATCAGTGAAGCAGTTGATGTCTGAGTTTGAATATTTATAGTCACAGCCTTTCTATCCTCTCTCAGTCTGATCCCTCCCCATTCTACCTGTTGCCTTTGAGATGCTCATCTTTTTTGCTTGCTTTATTTTAACTTTATATGAGCAGAGCCATGAAAATGAAACTGTCTCCTGGTGACAGCAGCAAACAGCTGCTAAACACAGTTCAGTCTTGGCATCTTTTCATAACTTAAACACAAAGGCTCTTCCAGCTTTCCTAGTGTTGGTGGCTTTGCACTGAGTGTTGTCATGGAAGAGCTGTCAGTGCACACAAGAGCTCTTTTCAGTAGATCTGGTGTTGTGTAGACCAAAGTGTTGTAAAGAACAGCCCCTGAAGGGAGCACATGTGAGACTGGAGGCTGCAGCCCTGACTGGTTTGTTTCCCTGTGGGTGTTTGGGTGAGCCATCACTTCCAGGGGTCTGGCAGAAAAACCTGTTCTACTGGGAATGGTCACTGGCAAAAATGCCTTAAATTCCTTCCACTTCTCAGAAGGAATGACTGAGTGTAGACAAGAACCAGCAATCTTGTTCTAGAGGTTTAAGATATTGTGGTTGTGAGCACTCGAGGATTTGTCAAGAGATTTTCAAGCACTTTCTCTGTCACTGACAGGCAGGAGAGGAGCTGTTCCCTGCAGATGACAAAGGCATGGCTATCCCCAGCAACACAGATATCCTGCAGACATGGGAGGTGAGTTCATCCCGAGTGGCAGAGTCACATCTCCTGTCCTCAGCAGTGCTGTTGGCTTCAGCAGCTGCAGAATGTTCAGCCATGGATGCAGAATTAGTTGGAAAGAACTCAAAGAAGCACATGGTTTTAAAAATGTGCTTTTAAAAATGTGCTTCCCATGAAGACAAACAGAGCATGTCAGGAAAAATGTGTTCAGTCATCTCTTAACCCACTGCATGCTGACTGTGCTCCCCTTTCTGCCAGGCCATGGAGGAGCTGGTGGATGCTGGCCTGGTAAAAGCCATTGGAATCTCCAACTTCAACCGTGAGCAGATTGAAAGAATCTTGAACAAGCCAGGACTGAAGCACAAACCTGCAAATAATCAGGTGAGCTGCAAGGTGGCTGCAGGGATTATTAAAAGCATTCAGGGATTATAAAGTTCTGAGTACACTGGAATGAGGAGGTGGAAAAAGGGTGAACAAAGTAGACAGAGCTTGTACTTTAAATCCCTCTCTCTGGACATTTCTTCGTACAAACAGAACCAGAATATTTCCTTTTTGTCTCATGTTGAACCACTAACTTAGTTAGTTGGACCACTAACTTTGGAGTATTTGCCTAGGAACCATTCTCTCTGGAGGCATGAAGAATCCACATATGAGGAATCTTGCTGACATAATGATTGACTCTTGTAAAGCCTCACAGAAAAAAATCCAAAAAGCACGTAAAGCCTCAGTATAAAAGTTGGGGCCCTATAGAATTATAGTCTTGTATTGTCACACAGGCCACCTGCAGGGTGGGGTGAAGGCAACCTCTAATTAGGAAATTAGGATTCAGAAAAACCTCTGCAGCAAGGGAAAACTATGTTCATTTTACAGCTCTCAGTTTATGCTTCTGTGTTGGCAGATTGAGTCTCATCCATACCTTTCCCAGGAGAAGCTGATTGACTACTGCCACTCCAAAGGGATCACTGTGACAGCATACTGTCCCCTTGGACGTCCTGATGGGTAATTCCCAAGTGGGTTCATGTGATTTATGACTGAGTCCTGGTGCAGGTGTATATATTTTTTTTTAATTTTTTAAATTAATGGGGCTAGATCGAATCTTTCTGAAGTGATTCTGTGTTGTTTCATCCTTTTCTCCCCTACTTTGTCCAGTTCTAAGCCAGAGGCACCTTCCCTTCTGGATGATCCCAAGATCAAGGAGATTGCAGCCAAGCACAACAAAACCCCAGCACAGGTGGGTAGGTGCCAGACAGTGGATACCCCTTCCTGTAACACAGCAATTTAGGAAACTGTCTGAAGAGAAGGAACAGCCTCTGTGGTGTTACCTGTGAACAATGCTGCTTTTTTGTCTTGTTAACAAGCAGTGCAGGCTGTCCATTCTGTGGCCTGCAAGATATGCTACTACTAAGTCTGGCCATCAGTCAAGAAAAAATTCTTGACTCATCCTCAGTTGTCAATTCTCAAGTCCTTTTGAAGAAATTAAAACCGTGTATATAGTGCAAAACTTCTGGGTGCTAAAAAAGGAATTGACTGGCCCAAATCCAGAATGGAAAAGAGACCTTCCATGGGGGCTTCCACCACTTCCAGGCAGTGCAACCTGGACTGCAGGGCCAGGGATGGTTTGAAATGCAGCTCTGCAGAAGTGGGGAGAGCAGCTGTTGGAACAGGAGGAATGATTCAGTTGTCTCTTTTTGCAGGTTCTCCTTCGCTTCCAGATCCAGAGAAATGTGATTGTGATTCCCAAATCTGTCACCCCACAGCGCATTGTGGAGAACTTCCAGGTGAGGGATCAGGAGTGAGCAGGGGCTGCCCTCAGGGATGGTTTGGATCCTTGATCATCCCTGCCATGGGCTCCTGCAGCAAGAGGGCTGGGCTCTGTCTGTCTGTCTGGAAGTCAGGGCTACAGTGAAAACTACAGTGAAGAATAGCCAGAGCTGTTGGAAACTGTGTGCTGATAAAACCATCAGGCACTTTACACGGTGTCTCCAGTTCTTCTGTTTCTTCCCTCTGCCAGTAGAGTCTGGAAAATCCAAAGATATTTCTTTTCCTTTCTGTGTTTCATGAACCCATCACTTGTACCCAGCATCCTTTCTGATATGAACTTGTTCTTTAATCTCATGAATCTTGCTTCTGATTTGATTTGTTCAAAGAAGTTGAATCCAGCTGTTTTTTTCTTTTTAGGTGTTTGACTTTGAACTGACTAAAGAGGAGATGGCCACCCTTCTTAGCTTAAACAGAAACTGGAGGATCTGTGCAATGGTCACGTAAGTGACAGTTTGTGTCCTTCAAACTCTTACCTCTTCAATGATCTTTATCCTGATCTCACAGGAACTGGTATAGCTGTTAAATTGGGTATATTTTGAAATCTGAAATAATTTTGGGCATGAAGCATCTGTTGTTATACTTCCACTTTATTGACTGAAAGACAGATGTAAGTCATGCTGTGTATTCATTGTGAACCCATTCTCCAGGAAACTTTGTATGCCTGGAATTCCAAAAGAAGAGTTCTTGTTGATAACTTTGGCTGTGTCCAGATGGGAGAAACGAGCACTAGGCAGTTTTAAACTTTGGGTAATTTTTTTCTGTGGGGTATTATAAATTGATGTCAGCTCTTACACAGGTGGTTGTGGTGGGGAATAACCATCTGTTGTGCAGTACAAAGCACAGCTGCTTGCAGATATGCACCAAGGCAGGAAGTCTTGACTGCAAGGCCACAGAAACTGCTGCTGTCTGTAAGCAGTGTGAATTTTAACTCTGTATCTACAAAGTAACTTGGTCCCACCACTGTTCAGTGCCTGAATAATAGGAAAAGGCTGGAACTTGTTGGTCCTGTAGGCTGTTTCTGTGCTATCAAGTCTCTTAAGTTCACTCTGCAGTTACTCAGTTCAGAGCCTCCTTTGAAGGCTCCTCTGTACAGCCACTGTTGTTCTATATAGCAGTTATTTTAGCCTTGAGTAATCTTTCCTCTTTGATTTCCTCCAGGTGCAAAAATCTTAAGGAGTACCCTTTCAATGCAGAATACTGAAGATGGCTTTTTTCCTGCCCTCTCTGAGGCCTCCAGGGTCTAATGAGCTTCTACCATTGCCTCAAACTGTGCACTATGTACTGACACACTGTATTCCTCCTCCCAGCAAAGGCACAGGATATGTGTTCAGTGACTTTGGGTTTTCTTCTTTGGTGGAAGGAAATTGTACAGTTGTTCTGAAGAGCAGAATGTGGGCTATGATAATTCTCCTTACATGGGTGTCTCTGCATGGCTGAAATAGCAAAGGAGAAAACAGAACAGGGAACTAGCAACTGATTTTTATCTACTGTCTTGCATCAGCACCACTTAAGGCTGCAGGGTTAAAGATATGTAAGTGCAGGAGAAAAATCCATCCTGAATAATCACATAATCACTGCCTGAAGTAAAAGACAAAATTAACTTCTAGAGTACAGCCCAAAGCCTTCAGGGAAATAAGAATAAATGGGAGAAGTGTCCAGACCTATAGATGGATAACAACTCATACTGGGCCTTATTTCAGTCCTTTTTTACAGGCTGAAACTGGACAGAGATTGAGGTTCAATTTCATTCTTGACCAAAATAAAAATATTTGAATTACTGCTTGTTTGGAAGTTTTATTCTTATGTTAAAATTAACAAACCAAGAAGCTTGCATTAACAATGTAATTGGAAATAATCATCCCCATTCAATTTTCAATTATGTCACAAGAGCATTGAGACCTTGTCTTGATCAGAAGTTAAATAATTTGGTATAACAAGCATTGTCACAGCAATGCTGAAAAAAACAGTTGAGCAGGACAAGCCTGTCACTGACATATTTTATGAAAATCCTTTCACTAGGATTTTTCTCCTGAGAAGCCTCAGAAAAAAAATGTAAACAATAATTATCTGATGGCTGTGGAATGTGGTCTGGAGATGGTTTACCAACAGGTGCATCTTTGATTGGTCTCATGTGGATTGTTTTTACTTAATGACCAATCACAGCCAGCTGTGTTGAGGCTGTGAGCTGTCACAGGTTTTTTATTACCATTCCTTTCTAGCCTTCTGATGTCTCCTTTCTTTAGTATAGTGTTAGTATAGCATTTTTAATATAATTTATATCATAAAATAATAAATCAGCCTTCTGAAACATGGAGTCAAGATTCTCACCTCTTCCCTCATCCTGGAGACCCTCGAACACCACCACACAAGCGTTAGTATGGACTGTGGGTCAACAAGCAACAGGAGACCAGCACCTGAAACTGCTGGAAACCTCTGCACTGGTATCACTGTGGGCTGATTTGGTTGGTAGCCTGTGCTGCTGTCTGGCTATTAAAAGCCCAGAGTAGCAGAGACTGGGGGAGGTCAGCAGTGTTAAGCAGGTGTCTGGTGCAGCACAGAAGCAGAGGGTGCCCGGTGGAACTGGCACCTGTAATGCTGAGCTGCTGCTCAGAGCCTGGCTCTGGAGCAGTGTTATGTTCTCTTAGGCTGTGCTGAGTCACTGGGACAGGTCTCTGCTCACTGTAACCATGTGAACGAGTAAAGGCTTCCCCTGACACAGCCTCTCCCTCCTGGTGGAGGGTGCAGGTGAGCCTGGCTGGGCAGAGCTAGGATAGCTGGGAGGTGCTGTGACAGTGTGGCAGTTCAGGTGTCCATGTGTGCCTCGGGCTGGTGGCACAGGGCACCTGCTGAACATCTGCATTCTGATCCATAACATCCAGACCAGACCAAGCTCTGGGCTCTGACAAAGGCATGTGAAGTTTAAGCTGTGTCTTGAGCAACTGAGTGGTCAAGAGACTTCCTTGAGAACAAGATGATTAATGAAAAACAGCATTGTGAAGGTTAATAGTGTTACTGTCATATTTTCTGAAAAATCTCTTTGCCCAGGATTCTTCTCCTGGGAAGTCAAGAAGCCTCAGAGAAAAAGGAAAACAATATCTCATTTGCTTCTCCTGTGTTTTGCTGCTTTGGAATGTGGTTGGACATTGTTTATCCAACATAGGAATTGTTTTTACTTATTAGCCAATGACAACCAAGCTGTCTTGGACTCTGTCCAGAGAGTCATGAGTTTTTCATTAGTATCTTCTAGCCTTCTGTCTGTATCCTTTCTCTATTCTTTAGTATAGTTTAGTATAGCATTCTTTAATATAATATAGATCATAAAATAATAAATTAGCCTTCTAAGAACACGGAGTCAGATTCATCATTCCTCCCTTTGACAGGGGTCTCAGAAAATACCACATTAATAGTATTAGGGCCCAGTGCTGACTGACTTAGTGCTTGTGCTGTACTGTGTTTAACTCAGTGTGCAGTGGGTGGATACACTTAGACAAGCTTGAGCTACTTGCACTGTACATCACTGGGTTGTAGGTGTGAGTGCATGGATGAAAGGTGCTTGACAGATGACAGAAAGGCTGAGAGACTCAATGTCATAGCAGCATCAAGAACTTGCCACGATTAGGAGTTAAAATAACTGGATATAATGAACCATGACTGACCACTTGGTGCAGACAAGAATTGTGGGAGGAGTCTTGGTACACATGGTATGAAAGTGCGAGGAGAACAATAAGTGGAAGTTCTGGAAAGCTCTGTGGTGAAAGTGTGGACTGCTCTGGCTGCCAGGCTGTGCTGACATCGATCTAGCTTTACAAGCCCTCACTAAAACAGACTACAGGGAAACATGACTACACCCATGCAGATATCCAAAATGATGAGGACATGAAGTGTAAGAGCATGTGTTAGTGCTGAGCCACTGTCCAGAGCCTGACACAGGTCAGGGCTGAGTGCTGTATTTCCCGCAGGTGAGGCCACCCCGACTCACTGGAATATTTTATGAGGGGCACACACTACTATACATTGTGAATATTTCCAGGTATCATTCTCCTGTCTCTTTATCACCCACAGCTCATATGTACCAAGACTCCTTCAGTGCATATGTCACATTCTCTCTGCCAGGCTTTTCCTTCATTGATGAACTTGGTGAACCCAGTTTAGCACTGTCACATTGTTTGGTGTTTCCTTATCCCCTGACAGCTGCAAAAAGAACTTGGCCTTTTTGTATGTGATTAAAAAGAAAGAAGCTTTTGTTCTCAAATGAGGTGTGAACAAAACTTGTGCTTTTGGCTTGAGCATTTTGGTTATGGGAGACAGGACTTTGGATACATTACAGCAAATGCAAACCTTCTCCCCAAAATCCTTTCTAAAAGACAGAGACCTCTCAGTCAAAAAACCATTGGGGAAATACCCCCAGAGTAGGACGGCAGCAGGCCTCTCATGCAAACAGCTTGGCTTTAATACTGTTCTCCTAATGTCACAACCTTTCCATTGATTTCACTGCTCCCCGAACAAAACCTCAAGAGTCTGAGCATGCTCAGAGCAGCTGTACAGAGAAGGAATCCGGGGGGGAAAAAAAGGCAAACACTGTGTTACGTAACTATGTTTTGATGTTAACTGAAACATCACATCCTGCTGGGGATGGCGGAATGTGCTGACAAAAAGCAGGAGGATTAGAGAGACAAACTATTGTCTGCCCTCAGGTAAGCAGGGCAGAAAAAGAGCAAAAGCTGCTAGGCATCTGCCGTGGGAAAGGCACACACAGAAAAATGCACTATTGCCAACCGAATGATTCTCCAACCACGAGCACGAAGCAAAGTTTCAACACAACATCTATTATTCTTCAGCAGCTTTCAAAAACCATTTTAAAAGAAGCCTCTCCCAACACTAAGAATAACATTCTTCTTTAAAATAACTGCTTTCTAATTTACCCCTACAAAGGAGATCACTTTTCTTCTCCTGTTACCACAAACATCATCCCACCTTCGGAGGGAGCTCAGAGCTCACCCACCCTGCAGCTGCGGGGGCTCGGGGAGGAGCAGCGCTGGCCCGACCCAGCCCATCCCAGCCCGGTGTCCCCCGGGGCCGCGGCTGCCCCGGGCGGGGCCGGGGATGGGGCGGGCGCGGCTCTGCCGTCCTTAAAGGCCCGGCGGGCGGTGCTAGCGGGTAGCATTCCCGGCCGGAGCCATGGCCACCTGCCTGCAGCTCTGCACCGGCGCCAGGATGCCCCTCGTGGGGCTGGGCACATGGAAGGTAACGGGGACAGCGGCTGCTCGCTCTCAGAGAGGTGCAGTCCGCGTTCGGTGCCATCTCCTCCGGACAGGGAGCGCTCGGGGGTGGGCAGGGAGCGGGGACAGCTCGGCTCGGTGACCCGTCCCCGGTGCCATCCCCGCCATCCCGCCCGGGATGCTGCCGGGATGCCCTGTCCCTCCGGTGGTCTCCGCAGGCACAGCCCCGGCTCTGCTTTCGAAGCCGCTTTCCCTGCCGTGCCCTCCGTTCCCCTCCTGCCGCGGGGGAGAGGTGACCCTTGGGTGTCCCCAGCCTGGGAGAGGCGGCGGCTGCGTCCCTCCCAGGGATGCGCGGATCCCATCCATCCATCCATCCATCCATCCATCCATCCATCCCCTGCTATCCCGACCAGGCTCCCCGGGCCCCTCTCCCTGCCCCTTCCCGTGCCACTGCACTGGAGCCCCTCCCTGCTGCTCCCGTGCTGTGTAATCTGGGCGAGGTCCCCAGGAATCACCCGATGGCTTTAGAAGGTCATTCATGCGTTTTGAGCAAGTTCTGACAAAGAGATTTGCACTGTTGTTACAATGACTACAAAACCACTGCTCTATGCAATGCCTAGAAACAAACATTGCTGGATTTGTGTGAACAAGATATGCTAACATTTCCTTGTGCACAGCTCTTACACGTCCTTGCAGGGCACAGAAACACACAGAATTGCACAGCCCCTCTGTCTCTGAAGGAAGCAGCTCACAAAAAGTTCCAGTTACGGGTGGGATGTGCCCCAGGACAAGCTGGGCTAGAGCACAGTGTAACACTCCAAAGTGATGTGGATGACTAAGGTGTAGACCACTGCCCTCCCTGTAGAACTGAAATTCACCCAGCTGGGCCATTTGACTGTTTCTCTTCCTAGACACAGCACTGGGAAGCGAGGAGTGTTGAGCAAGGGGCACTGCAGCGCTCCCTGACACAAAACTTGGTTTTCCCTGGTCCATCTCTGGCAGTGTTGGGGGCTCTGCTCTACCTGGCTCTTGGCTGAGCCTGCTTGGAACTGGGCTAATGGATAAATGGTTGGAGGCTGGCTTCAAACCCAGCAGCCTGCATTTGTGAGATGATGAATGCTTTAAGGACCTGGCATGGAAAAACTCTACTTAATAGAAACATAAAATCAGCAAGATAGCTTCTGTTGCAGTGTTAGAAACAAAGTTTAATAAAAGGGAAAATAACAAACAGAGAAAAACTGAGCCAAGTGCAAGAGGTTCTTGTTCCTGGTAAAACACCTCACAAAAGTGATTAGTTTCTTCTCTTCTTTTTCTAGTAAATTGCCCAAGTGGGACTTCTTAGCTTCTGTCCAATTAGCTATCCTTAAGTTTGAGGTGAAGTCCCCTAGGCGTATGAAGTGGCTTTTTCACTTAATTGAAGAGAAAAACTTCTGAACTTCTTTCCTTTTTGAAGGGACAAAAGATAGTTTTGTCACTCTGTCCACAAAGAGCACATTCCTATAGCAGCCTGCATTTTTAAGATGATGAGTGCTTTAAGAACATGGCATGGAAAAACTCTACTTAAATTGTATGTTTCTTTAGTTGCTGGATAACTAAGAAATGGCCTGCATGCTTTGATTTGGGATCTTCTTGACCTTCTTTTTCCAGTCTGCAGCTGGGCAGGCAAAAGCTGCAGTGATGGCTGCCATCGATGCCGGGTACCGCCACTTTGACTGTGCCTATGTGTACCAGAATGAGAGGGAGATTGGGGAAGGCATCCAGCAGAAAATCAAGGAAGGGGTTGTGAAAAGAGAAGATCTCTTCATTGTCAGCAAGGTAAGGTGACCTAGGGTCCAGGGGAAAGCTTTGTGACAACATATGCATAGAGGGAAATTCAGAGTAGTGGGGAAAGGCTGTGTGCTGCTAATAGTGTGGAGTAATTAGGAATAGTTCAGGCCCATACTTGGTAGAATCTCTTTTTTTTTGGTCACTCTATTTTCTAGAGTGTTATTTAAGATGTGTTTCACATTCTCCATTTTCATGGGACTGTTCAAAATACATGTTAAGCTGAAATAGTCCCAGAAAGTGTGCTAGCTTTCTTTCCTTCTTCAGGAAAGAGCTTTGAGTCACAATCTGCCTTGTTTTTTTTTCCAGCTGTGGTGCACGTTTCATGAGAAGCATCTGGTGAAGGGAGCCTGCCAGAAGACTCTTGCTGACTTGAAATTGGATTACCTGGATCTCTACCTCATGCACTGGCCTCTGGGATTCATGGTATAGTAGCAGCAGGGCCCTTGGTTTTCTCTCCTGGGAGAGCTCCTCAGCAGGGCCAGGAGCACTTGCAGCACCAGTGCTGCTCCAGAAAGAGCCTGTGCCTGCTGTGCCCCTGGTCTCTGCCCCAGAGCTGCCCACCCTGCCCTGCTGTGCCCCTGATCTCTGCCCCAGAGCTGCCCACCCTGCCCTGCTGTGCCCTGATCTCTGCCCCAGAGCTGCCCACCCTGCCCTGCTGTGCCCTGATCTCTGCCCTAGAGCTGCCTGCACAGCGTCCTCTGCCCTCCTGATAACAGAGAGGCAGCCCCAGCAACAAGGTCAGGCCCCTGGCTGCAAGATTGACTCATGCTGCTTTACTTTGGGCTAAATCATCCTTTCCTGCTTCGAGGGAAGGAAGGATGTGCTTTGCTGCCTGACAGAAATTCTTTCCTCTGCGTGTTACAGAATCACAGAACAAGAGAATGTTTCTGTCTTCCATTTCTCTCTTTAATTACTGAGTCCTTAATACTGTACAGATTGATCTGACCTTTGCTGTAGGAGCCTTAAAGTTGTTCCACAGACCTTGGATTTCAAAAGGTGAGACTTTCTCACATCCATGTCAGAAGTACATGAAATACATCTCATCCTTCATGTGCTTCAAAGGATCTAATGTCTCAGTCTGTGTCTAGTCTTGGCTTTTTCTTTCTGCTGCAGACAGGTTAAGACCTCCATCCTATCTGTTGCTTTTGAGTTTGTCAACTGTTTGTCACACTTGCAAAGCTGTCATGGTTAGCTTTATGTGAACAAAGAGCTTGAGTAAGAGTGTCATGGCATAATACTCTGACAGCTGCACACTGGATGTGGAGCAGTGTGCAGATGTAGGGTTCTATTTCTGAGTTTGTACATCTGGGGTGTTCTGATTTGCCACAAACTTAAGCTGAGGCTCCCCTCACAGGCCACTTGTGTGTTTACATAAAACCTTCTTCCGTAGATGTGGCTCAGCTTAAACCTGACTTAAATGTTCCTGGGACCTTAACAGATCCTTAAAAACAAAACTACCCCAGTTCTCTCTTAAAGGAATAGTAGAGGACTACAGGAAGCTTGTTTGCTCCACAATAAATAAGTCAAGTGTTTATCTGTATTGTTTTAGTGAGTCACAATTTGCTTGGTCTAGGAAATACACTGACATTCCTAGAATGATTCTGCATCATTCCTACTAGGAATGATTGCTGGCAAAATTGCCAGGAACAATGTAGAAAAATATTAATATTTTCTGTACTAGCAGCTAAAGCCATCATGGTCTTCAGTTGTCTTGGTATTAACTTGCCAATAAAAAGAGTGTTTAAATCTTTTTTTTTTTTCCTGACAGGCAGGAGAGGAGCTGTTTCCTGCAGATGACAAAGGCATGGCTATACCCAGCAACACAGATTTTCTAGATACATGGGAGGTAAGTTCAGCCATGGTGGGAAATCATGCTTTCTGTTGCTGGCAGCCTTTTCCATGCTTTCATTGCCTTCAGCAGCCACAAAGTTCTTATGTATTTATTGCACCATATACAATGTAGCTTTTCAAAACATACATGCTCAGTCAAGTTGGTAATCTTTAGTGAATCTGCAAGCCAGACTGCTCGACCATAACAGAACTGTCCTCACCACTCTTCTTAAATTGCTTAAATACACTCTGCTGAAATAAATTAGGTTGTGATCATACCCACAGCCTGCACTACAGCCCTCTGGTGCTGGCTCAAGAACACATCACGGATTATCCTTATTTCCCATGTGAAAATAACTGAGAGTGAATTTCTGCCATCTCAAGAAAGGAGCCCTTGGTTTTGGCTGAGATGGAAGACGTGGCACAAATACACCAGAGGTCACTCTCCCACAAGAGACAATCTTTGCAGCTCCAAACAGTTGTCTTTCCTTGCCCATGAAGGGAAATGAAGCTGCACAAGGAATAATTCCTTCAGGGCCTTGTATATAATAATATACAAGGCTATAATAATATCCTTATTAATTCCTTCAGGGCCTTGTATGTAATAATATACAAGGATTTAATAGTATCCTTAATAATTCCACCAGGGTCTTGTACACTGCATGCTGACTGTGCTCCCCTTTCTGCCAGGCCATGGAGGAGCTGGTGGATGCTGGCCTGGTAAAAGCCATTGGAGTCTCCAACTTCAACCATGAGCAGATTGAAAGAATCTTGAACAAGCCAGGACTGAAGCACAAGCCTGCAAACGTCCAGGTGAGCTGCAAAGTGACTGCAGGTTTTGTGGGATTATAAAGATCCAATTACAGCTGCATGAGGAGATGCAAAGAGGAAGAACAAAGCAGACACAGCACAATTATGCCCTGTGATTATTTCTGAGTACTCATAAAGATGTTGTAGATCTGTGTTCTGATAGGGAATGAAGTTGTGGTACACAAATTACAAGAACTTCTTAAAGTTCTGTTATTAGTAATGGCATCAATTTGTTATTAATAGAAGATAATTGTTCACACAATTATCATGTGGTTTTTGTCATGCAGGAATCCACAATTCAGTCACCCAGTTGGAAAGGGAGGTCAGTTTTAACTTCTATACAAAATCAGCATTTACTGACAGACTAATGGCTTCCTAGTATTTACCAGGATTTATGTAAAATAAAAAATAAAGGGGTTTTATACACATATATATATTAAAAACCACCTAGTCTTTGTCTGCATACAGCAGCCACTGCCCCTTTGTATACAGGAGCTGCACAAGTTTATCCCTTCAAGGGATCTTGGACAGACTCAGACATCTCTCACAGTTCTGAATTCAGAACTTTTTGCATATTCATTACGAGTACTGAGTTCCCTCAGTCTCCAGAGCCTCCCAGTTCTTTCTCTGCATGTAGTTACAAAAAAAAAGAGCCTGCCAAGAGGAAAAAAAAAGGCATCTTTTTCCTAACCTGTGGCACATGAGAAAGGGGCGCCAATTCCTGAGAAAGGGAGCTTTGATGTCTAGAACAGAGCAGATGTCCTTCTCATCCCACTCCACATTATTGCTGAATATACAGGGCACTGGGGTTTTCAATATTTGCTAAGCTACTGCTTAGAAATCTGAGAAGGATCTCAGAACATGCCGAAGAACCCAGAGGTGAGCGTTATGAATGCTCCTTCTCCAAAGCAAAGACCCAGAGGTACAAGAAATGTCACTGTAGAACACTAGAGCTGATAATACTTTGCAAAGAGTGGCCCATGAGGACAAAGAGCAGCCTTTAAGGGGATTATTATCATTAGAGGATAATCCCTGCAGTGAGGTACAGCTGGATGCCATCCATCTCTACTCTTCTGCTGGCAGATCGAGTGCAATCCATACCTGACCCAGGAGAAGCTGGTGAACTACTGCCAGTCCAGAGGGATTGCTGTGACAGCCTACAGCCCCCTGGGCTCTCCTGACAGACCATGGTAAGGCTGCTTTGCAGTTTGTGAGGGAGCTGGCATGGATAATGCTTGCAGCACTGGGACAGTGAGTGTACTATTAGCCATTGATCTCAAAACAGACTTCTGGTGTTATCTCTCCACTGTGTAGGGCTAAGCCAGAGGATCCTTCCCTTCTGGATGACCCCAAGATCAAGGAAATTGCAGCCAAGCACAACAAATCCACAGCCCAGGTACGTGGATGTCAGATGCTCATATCCTGCCCTTCTTCAGAGCTTGATCTGATATTCTTCCTATCAATTTATCTGACTTTCTTATTGCATTTCTCCACCTGCAGCCAGTGAAGTCACAGCATATGCATTCAGTGACCATCTTTTTTTTTTTCTTTCTGAAAGAAACAGTAAAGTTGCTCCAAAAAGATAAAATGGGGGCTGTAATAATTTTCTGTTAAAATGTGGATTGAGCAATCCACATTTAGTGAGTGAAAGACTTTGAACTACACAGGCTGTGGGTGCCCCTTCCTGTAACACAGGACAGCTAATGACAGTGTGGAGGACAGGCTGGCTCTTTGTTCCCTGTCACCTGTGTGAGAGGCAGCAGTGCAGGCTCTGCTTTCTGTGTGGCCTGCAATGCACACTCTTGGGTGTGCTCTGACTGTTATCATGAAACATTTTCTTGACCCGTCTTCAAGTGCTGGAATGTTTCAGTCTTCATCTCAAGTCCTCTTGCAGAGAATGAAATCTCAATAGAAGTCTGGGAGAGCAGGAAGGCTTGACTGGCCCAAACCTGGATGGGAAAGGAGCCCTTTCATGTGAGGCTCCACCACTTCCCTCTCTGCTCCTCAAGCAGAGCAACCAGGGCTGCAGGGCCAGGAATGATTGGAAACAGTGATAACAGCTGTTGGAACAGGCTCTGCTTCCTCCAGAGCAAGAGGAATGATTCAGTTGTCTCTTTTTGCAGGTTCTCCTTTGCTTCCAGATCCAGAGAAATGTGATTGTGATTCCCAAATCTGTCACCCCAAACCGCATTGCAGAGAACTTCCAGGTGAGGGATCAGGAGTGAGCAGGAGTTGCCCCTCAGGGATGGCTTGGCTTCTCCCTGCACTGCAAGGGAAAAGATCCTTTATCATTCTTCCCTGCTCAGGCAAGACCAGGCTTTTTGTCTGTTTACACATTCTACTAAGGGCTAAGCTGAAGGTTACAGTTGGAAAGCAGGAATGAACCAAGTATTTTGTTAGTATGCTGATAATTCTAGCAGTCACTTTACGTGGTGTCTTGTATTCTGCAGACTGGAGATGAATTGCCACATAGCTTTTCACTGGCACTTGAGTGCAGCAGCACACCACAAGAGGCTTATGTAGAGCAAGCAGTGTTAAGAAAAAAGTTGTTTGTTTAACAAACCATGCTGCTCTGCTCTATTGTTAATTCAGTGGTCTTTGGCTGCAGCTGGTCATTGGGATTTCAAAAAGCCTAGACAGATTAAGTGAAATATGGCAATCTTGTAGATGTGCCTTTGGAATAGGACAGAAGGATGCATCTCTCACAAGTGGCAGATGCAAGAGCCTGCCAAGTGCCCTGCAACAGCTGGCATGTGTAATTGCAACTTTGGAGGAATTTTTCTATTCCCTCTGCCAGTGCATTCTTGGTGATACAGAGATGCCTTTTTCATGAAGCAGTCGTGTCTTCTAACCAGCTACTCTCCCTTGCAGACTTGCTCTTTAATTTTTTTTTTTTGTGGATTTTGCTTACAGCCTCTGTGAGCTTACAATCTCTGGTTTGTTCAAAGATGTGATTCCCAGCTGTTTCTCTTTTCAGGTGTTTGACTTCAAACTGACCAAAGAGGAGATGGCAACTATTTTCAGCTTCAACAGAAACTGGAGAGTCTATACAATGAGCATGTAAGTGGTAGCATTCAGTATTCTTCTCCAAACCCATAAGTTAAGAATACTATATCCACAGAGGTTTTACATCTAAATACTGCCTAGAATGCCAAGAGCCTGAATGATGAAGTAATTGGGATGTTCCAAGTGTACAAAAAAGACATACTATAGAGGAAAACAAATCTGGACTGAACCCATCCTTCAATTTCAGAGTTCAGATCCCACCTTAGTGGCTTCTTTAAGCAAAACTAGAAAGGAAAATTATGACTACAATGAAGTCTTCTATTCCCTGCAGGGGCAAAACTCACAAGGACTATCCATTCAATGCAGAATATTGAAGATGCTCATATCCTGCCCTCCTTCAGAGCTTGGTCTGATATCCTTCCCATCAATTTATCTGACTTTCTTATTGCATTTCTCCTCCTGCAGCCAGTGAAGTCACAGCATATGTATTCAGTGATCATCTTTTGTTTATTCTTTCTGAAAGAAACAGTAAATTGCTCCAAAAGAATAAAATGGAGGCTGTAATAATATTCTGTCAAAATGTGGATTGGGTAATCCACATTTATTGAGTGAGAGACTTTGAACTACACATTCACATTTTTAATTTCTCTTGCTTCAACACAACAGGCTGAGGAGGATAGTTGGCAGTTATGGGAGAAAAATCTGAGAAATGTGAACTAAAGGCCAGCAGTTTAATCACTCCAGAAGTAACTGAGAAAGGAGATTTTCCTACTAAGGAAAAACTTTCCCTTAGGGAAAAAAAAAAAAAACCAAAAACAAAAAACCACAAAACAAACACGACTTCATAAGCAGAAAACAGACAGGTGTGTGGTTGGCAGTATTCTCAGTCTGGTTTCCTCCTGAGCGTGTGGATTTTCCCTGGGACAGGGCACATTCCCCTTTCCCTGCGGGCAGCAGAGGGCAGCCATCCCTCAGCCACCCGCGCTGTCCCCTCCCTGGCAGTGCAGGGATGTCCCTGATGTCACACAGCACGGGGAGCTCAGGGCCCAGAGTGCCAGCATCCCCTCTGGCCCTGTCAGCCTCGGGGCCAAATTCTCCTGACTGCACCCAATGCCCCTTTAGCTCCATCCACCTCCCCTTCAGCCCGGCCACTCTCTGCCACTGCCCGTGGTGACAGCCTCAGGTGACATCAGGAGCTATTTGCTTTTGGGGCTGTGGCACATTTCCACTCCCAGTGCCTGGGCAGGTGGCCAAGCACAATCCTGAAGTTGCACAGGGTTTCAAGGCAAAAGATCAAAAACTTTGCTGAGGAAAATGAGCACCTTGTGGACTTCTTTCCAAAATTTCCACTTTAAATTCATGAAAATGTAATCCAAGAACGTTTGCTTTGCAGCTTCCTAAAGGAAGCAACCCGTAAAACCTTCTGTAATCCCCAGGCTGAGGTGAGACTTAGCTCTGCTGAGATCAAATACACGTTTTTATTGAACAATGAAGGTACAATGTTACTATGATTCAGAAGTTTGGAGCACTGTCTTTTTAGAGAATACCTTCTCCAGCATGGGTTACCCAGTGCCCATAGAGCCCTCACTGGTGTCCTTGTTCAAGCATAACTCATCCACCAGCTGCAGACCCCTTGAATTAAGTCCTTTCAGCATGGATCCCCTTCAAAAAGTGCACCTGTGTCTCCAGGAGTATTCCTGAGTCACAGTACTGTGAGCTTAAATTCTGGCATGGGACAGGGTGTTTGTTTCAGTGGTCTCCACACAGGTCACCACTGCCATCCCTTGATACCATCTGCAATTTCTGTTCCTTACATCTCACTTTATTGAAAGAATTGTTTCACCCTTATTCAAACTCCATCTTTAACATAATCATCATCTGACCACATATTCACTATAAACTCCACCCCTTGCCCCTGCAGACCAGTGTAGTTAACACCTCACCAGTGCAAACATGACACACATCCCAAACCCACCCCTTCTCCCACAGACAAAATTATCAGGATCAACACTGCAACAGTCAACATATTTTCCAACCACTTCTAAAATGCCTTCCAAGCTGAACTTCCAGCACTGTCCTTGCCTGTGGCACTGATCTGCCCATCTCCTGGCATGCACCATCCAGAACAAGGCGTGTGAGTCACTCCTTGGTGTCCCAACAGCTTATCAAGTGATACCAGCAGTAACTGTGCTCAGGCCTGCTGCCTGTGCTCAGCTTTCAGGCAACAGCATCAGTGATCTCCACTTTCTCAGGGTCCTTCCCCCCTGCCTGTAAACACAACCCAGCAGTCCAAGCAACTGCAGGGGAGTCTCACCTGTGGGGTCAGCAGAATCAGATAACTTCTCCCCACAACCCTTCACTGGTGGGTCCTAAAGCCTTCCTCCCTTGGGAAGGACAGTGCCTGCTAGTAGCAGAGACCCCAAACTTCCCAGAACTCTGCTCTTACAAGGCAAAAACCTGCATCCCATTTGCTTCAGTTTCTGAGCATGGACACAGCCACTGCAGGGACAGTTCAATAAGTGTTCAATATTTCTGCAGTTTCATTCTGAGCAAAGGACTGTCAGAGAGCACTCAGATTCTGGGCAGCAGCACTCCCACCTCCACAGGCCTACCTAACCTAGCAACTTGGGCTGCCTGAAGAGTCTTAGTTTTCACTTTGCCATCAGCTTTCACAAAGCATCTGTTTCTCTCTTCCAAGCCACTTTCCTGCCCAGGTGCCTCCTTCTCTTCAGGCAATTGCACACTGTGTGTATCCCCCCTGGACATGCACTGGCTGCTCCACTTCCAGGACTGTGTATTCCCAGGGCCAGGATCATTGCTCCTTCCAGAGTTCTCACTGCTCCACTTCTGGGCTGTGACTCAGGGTAAGAACACAGAAGAGCAAATGATTAAATGCCTTTCTCCCCCTTCCCCAGCCTCTGTTTAAGCCAAACACCAATCCACTCCCTGTCCTCCTCTCCACACTGCCTTTGTCCCCACAGGTTACATCCAGGCCATCCCAGTCCCTGCCTGGAACCAAGGGTGGCTCAGAGGGTGGTGCTGGGTGCTTGATGCTTCCTTTCACCACTCAGTTCTGCTTACTGTGTCCTAGAGCTCTTGGGTGGGCAGTCTGCTGTCCCCAGGGCTGCCACTGTCCCCAGGGCTGCCACTGTCCTGCCCAGCAGGGGTGGCCCAGCCCACAGGAACCCCCCTTTGCAGTGAGGTGCTGCCCTCCTTCTCAGTGGCCAGGGGGACTCTGGGGGACACACAGGTGCTTCCCATCTGCCAGAACCTGGTCATCCCAGGTACAGCACCAGTTTCAGAGCCAGCCAGAATCAGCCCTGACCAGTCTGGGGCAGTTCATGGCTTCCCCCTGTCCAGGCTTCCCCCGCTGCACTAAACCTGCCCTTCCCACACAATAATCACCACAGAGGGGTGGAAAGATCACTTCCTCATCCTTGGCTGTGCCTGGAGCTTGTTAATTCAGCAGGTGCAATTAAAGCACAAAAGCATGAGGACAAAAAGCTTGATCAGCTCTGAGAATATGGGAGAGCCACCAAGATATGCTCCTGGGCTGATCTGAGGTCAGAGTGAAAAAGAGGCAGAGATCTTCTGGCCAAGCCCCTGAGATCTGCCTCCTGGCATCCTAACCCTAACCCTAACCCCACTGAGCAAGATAAACCTCCCCTCCAAGCAAAGCAGAAATTCCTGCTGTGCTTCCCAGTGATTCAAGCGTGAAACCTGCATGCCCTCACCTCCAAACCCTGGTTTAAGCTATGCCTGTGTCTGTACAGACCCCTGCAGCTCTTCCCCTTATTTCCAGGTACGATCACACCTTACAACACTGCCACCTCCCTAGTTTGCCTTCATGTGTTCTCAGTGGGTCTCTCTGGTGAACACTGTCCATAAGGACATACCCACTTCCCTTATTTTGGGCCCTGTTCTCAGATTCCAAACACTGCTGGTCACCAAAGTCACAACTTGTGGTGAAATTACAGTTGCTAAATGCAAAGTCAGCAAAACAAACTGAAAACTCACGAGATTACTCCTCCTGTCCCAGTGCACGTGGATCAAGGAAAAAAAAAAAAAAGAAAGCAAGACCCTTCTCTCCCTTGCAGTTCCTCAATGTCAGTGGTCCCTGTAAAGGCATGGTCACGTTATCAAGGACACAGGGCACAAGATTTAGCAGGCTGGCTGTCACAGGGTGACACATGCAGTACTTCTTCTTCCCCCAAGGCCCCCCACCAGACCTTGGGGAGAGGCAAACAGTGGAAAGCTGACTGGCCTTACAGCTCTGAGGGGAAGGGCTCCAGCTCACAAGAGCAAACAGCAAAAACAAAATACAGAACTTCTGCCTGAAGCCTCTTGTGGCAGGATGGAGGCATCTCTCTGACTTGAAACCACAAGGGAAAATTCAACCCAATCAGCAAGAGATAAGCGCCAAGTTGTGTAAAGGTTTTGTGATCCAAGTGAAAGCACATTGCATCCTGACAGGGGTGCCTGATGGTGCTGACATGAAACAGGAGGAACATTAAAGAGGAAAACCAATTACCTTGCTGTCCTTAGCTAAATGGAGCAAAAAATATGAAGCTGCAGATAGCAGGGAGAGGCACCCAGAGCAAACTCTCGTACCTGAAGAAACTCTTCACATGTGAATAAGCAGCAAAGCCTCCCAGGCAAGTCTGGGTTTTTCCATTGCACTGTGACGTCTTCAGCAGAACAGCAAATGCTTGTCTGCAAGAGCATCAAAGCCAGTTTGTGATGGGAGACTGCTGGCCACTACTGCCTGTGATTACAATCGTGCATTTTATTCTGCAATGTCCTCAGCACCTCCCTAAAGGCAGAGGGACAACACGATCATTATGTCACTCATTAAAAAAGTCACTGTTCCTCTTCTGGGACTTGCAAAACACTTCCAAAAAACCTCTTCCAAAATTCAAAATAGAGCTGGGGGTTTTCTTAGATTCACTCTACCCTGAATTACTCCTAACCCACAGCTCGCAGTGGAAGCTGCGTTTGTCCCACTTGGCTGGCAGGAACAGCTTCTCCTGGCCCTCAGAAACCACCAAGGGTCCTCCTGGGTCTCAGTAACCAGCGAAATTCTCCTGGCCCTCAGAAACCAGCGAGGGTTCTCCTGGTTCTCAGAAACCACCGAGACTTCTCCTGGTTCTCAGAAGCCACCGAGGTTTCTCCTGGCTCTCAGAAACCACTGAGGTTTTTGCTGTCGTGTCGCTGCAGCAGCACACAGGGCCACAGGACTCCGGCAAGGGGAACCAGCCCGGGCCGCCACCCCTGCGGCGGGGATACGGGGCTCAGCGCCCTCAGTTCTTGGGGCTCAGCGGGGACAGCTGTGTCCCATGTCCCCAGTGTCACCCCCGGCCCGGGGCTGAGGCACTGCGGGAGGGTCCATGTGAAGTGAGCACAGCCCGGGGGCTGCGGGCCGATGCCCCAGCCCGGAGCCGCAGTCGCGGCCTGCTCCATTCCCCGGCCGCGGCCCCGGGCTCGGCGCCGCCCCGAGAGCCCCGCGCCGCGCCTGGCGGGGCGGGCCCGGCTCCGCTCGCTATTAAAGGCGCGGGGTTCGGCTGCAGCTGCGGTGGTGCTGTTGGCGCGGTCATGGCGAACTACGTGCAGCTCAACACTGGGGCCAAGATGCCCATCCTGGGGCTGGGCACGTGGAAGGTACCGGGGCCGCTCCCTTGGGCGATGGGGAGCGGGGAAGGAAGGAAGAAGCGAGCGCGGCTCGGGCCCTGCAAGCGCTGCCGGCGCCGCCGACACCCGGCCAGGCCGCCGCCGGGATTTGGCTTTATTGTAGCTGGGGTTTGCTTTGAATGTGGTGGCTTTCTCAGCTTTATCTTGCCGTGAGAAAGGTCTTCAGTATTGTGTTGATGAGAGCGTTTTTTTGCCATCGCTTTTTTCAGTCGCAGCCAGGGAAGGTGACAGCTGCGGTGACGGCTGCCATCGATGCCGGGTACCGCCACCTCGACTGTGCCTATGTGTACCAGAACGAGAACGAAGTTGGGGAGGGGATCCAGCAGAAAATCAAGGAAGGCGTTGTGAAACGAGAGGACCTTTTCGTCGTCAGTAAGGTATGTGTTAGTGCTCTAGGATATACCAGGGGATACCTTTTTATTTTAAAGTAACTCCTCACTTCTTTACTTACCTACTCTGTGCAGTGTGGAACAATTCAGAGCATCACTTAAGCTATTCCTGAGATTTCTGCTTTACCTCATCTTGTATTGAGAATTATTCAGGGTCCATATCACAAATTTGGTAATGCTTTCAGCTTTAGTCTAATAAGTGGGAGAAGACTACTTGTGCTGTCTGCCAGGACACCGAGCAGTCCTGTGTGCTGCCACTGCACACATTGCCCAGTGTCACAGGCCAGTGCTGCTCACAGAACAGCCCCACTGGAAGAGCTGTAGGATGACCTGGTTTCACATCACTTTCCCAAGGGGACAGGCACCCTGCTGAGCAGCACAGAAGAGCTCCAAGAGCTTTAACCCAAGAGGTCACAATGTGCCTTGGCTTTTTGTCTCCAGCTGTGGTGCACGTTTCATGAGAAGCATCTGGTGAAGGGAGCCTGCCAGAAGACTCTTACTGCCCTGAAACTGGATTACCTGGATCTGTACCTCATCCACTGGCCTCTTGGTTTGAAGGTACAGTAGCAGCAGTGTCCTTGGCTTTTTCTGTGAGTGGCAATTATGAGGAGCTATATGGCTTTATAGCCCAGTGATTGCTTCAATTGCACAGATCATTCTGTGTGTGTTGTATAACAGCACTGATCTGGTGCTCAGCTTTACTGTGCCCATGTGAGCCAGGCTGTTGATTTTTGCCTCTGAGATCCCTGCTTGCATGGCATCTGCTGCCCCTTTGGTCATGGAAGAGGCAGACCTTGAACCCCAGGGATGGGTTTCCTGCTGGAGGCAGAAGTTATATGTCTTTCCTTTTTGTTAATGCTTATATTATCTTCTAAAAGCCCAAAGTTACACTCAGTGTGGTTCCCTCTTTGTGGAACTACTTTGCTGTCTGACTGAAGTTCTTTCCTCTGTATGCTACAGAATAAGAGATTGCTTGTCTTTCATTACTGACTTTAACCACTGAGTCCTTAAATACAATCCAGCTTGAACTGACCTTTGCTGTAGGAGCTTTAGCATTCTACAGGCTCTAAAAAGAGCTAAAAAGAGTTAAACTTTTTAACTCTAAAAGGAGTAAACTTTTTAGTTCCTAACTCTTCCACTGTCTGCATGCAAAGGAACTGATGTCTCAGTTTGAATATGTCCAAGCTTGGGCTTTCAGTGAGAACTTGATCAAGATTTTCTTTCTACCTCTTGCTACCAAGGTGAACTGTTCTTTGTAACATCTGTATTTTTAAAATTAGTTTCATATGGACAGAACTATCCAAGTGAAAATGTGTGGTGGTGTAAATAATGAGTGAGTAGAAAATAAGTGGTTTTGAATGAAGTTGATAACCTGGCAGATAGTCCTAACAGGGGCACAGGGTGTTGTCAGGAACTTAAACAATGAGACTCCCCATGAAAGATCTGTCAGGAAATCTGGTCCAGTATAAGGTGAACATATTCCAAGTCCTAGGTGGATCCTTATTATGCATTTCACTAAAACACTTTATTATGAGCAGGTGACAGCTCTGTATTTTTGTAAACTGGCTATGATTCTACTTTCTGTGTTACAAGTGGAGACTTAAGTTTAAACCATAAGGATTTTGATGAGCCAGGGCAGTGTCCATCAGAAGTATCTGTCCTTACTGGCTTGACTGTAGGGAAAAAAACCCACCACAGTACCATGAGAACACAAAAGAAAAGACTGAAGACTATAGATAGTGAGTGTTAAAGTCTAACACACATGTAGATAATTAGTTTAAGTGTAATAAGTGTTTATAGGATCATGGTCTTCAGCTGGTGTTAACCCAACCTCCCAATAATGTGTGTTTCAAGCAATTTCTCTCTCACTGACAGGCAGGAGAGGACCTGTTCCCTGTAGATGACAAAGGCGTTGGTATCTCCAGCAACACAGATATTCTGGACACATGGGAGGTAAGTTCAGCCACAGCAGGAGAAAGTTTAGACTGATGAAGGTAATGAGAGCATCAGAGACTGCTGAGAGCAGAAGGCAATCTCGTGTACTTGGAATTACTTGGAAAGACTCACTGGTACAATAGCAAATTTTCCACTTCTAACTTGCTGTGAGTTTCCATAAAGCATGAGTGCTTTGAGTATGGGAGGCATGGCACATATACGCCAGTGCTCTGGGGTTTTTTCCCCTCAAACTTGAACTCTGAAAATCTAAACACTTCATTTAGGTGTCTTATGAAGGAAACAAGGCATTTCAGGAAGCATGTGCTGTTCAGGCCCTGCCTTTGTATATTAGATGCTGACTTTGTGCTTCTTTTCTGCCAGGCCATGGAAGAGCTGGTGGATGCTGGCCTGGTAAAAGCCATTGGAATCTCCAACTTCAACCATGAGCAGATTGAAAGAATCTTGAACAAGCCAGGACTGAAGTACAAACCTGCAAATAATCAGGTGAGCTGCAATGTGGCAGAGGCAAGTGTTTGGTGGTGTTCTTTTTTGTGTGGTCATTTGTTGTGGGTATTTTTAAGAAAATTTCAAAGATCTTACTTTGAAATAAGGTTATAGAAAGAGAGTGGAATAGACATATTCTACTTCATGGACTACATATTCTTCAATCTCACCCTCCAGGTGATGCTGGTTTTATGAACTCTGTGCCACTGCTTGGAAATCTGGCAATGAGCAGCTCCAGAATCCCTCCTTGTAGGAGGAAAGGAGGGGCAACTCAGATGAGCTCGAAAAACTTCCTTGCAGTAGAGTAAGACTTGGTGCATGTATGTAGAGAGAATTGGATGGTCTTTTCATGACACTTCTGTGGAGAAGCCAGTTCCTGTTGCAGATGACTGAGGGAATTGATCAGGAGCATGCTTTATGGACTCAAGAGTTACTGAGGGTTAGGAGGAGATAGATTTGCAAAGTGGGCAATAGAGTAGAAATTGTATAGACAGCACTTGAATGAAGTCTTAGGAAAATTCAGGTGACAGGAGACCCTGGGAGATGATCTGCTCAGAGGAACATCAGCCCTGAGATCAGACTAGGTTGTCCAGGGCTTTATCCATATTGTGAGGGTGGAGGCTGCACGGCCTCCCCCCGGCAGTGTGCTCTTCTCCCTGACCCCCTTGAGTGTATGACAGGGCGGGGCAGTTCTCCTGCATCCAGTCTCAACCTCTCTTGTTTCCAGCTTGCATCTGTTGCCTTCCTCCAAGCACCACTGAAGAGCTTGGCTTGTGTTTGAATGACCCCTTTTAGGTGGTGAAAAGCTGCTACTAGGAGGCCTGAAGCCTTCCCTTCCCCAGGTACAACAAGCCCAGCTCTCTCAGCCGTTCCTGGTCTGGCAGGTTCTGCAGCCCTTCCCCATCCTGGAGTTTCTCTGCTGAATTGATGGCAGTCTGTCAGTATTTCTGCTACTGAGGGGAGCTGGGAAGAGGAAAACTGGACACAGTATTATGAAGGTGGTTTGGCAAGGATGAGTAGAGGCAAATGATCACTTCCCACAGTTTACTGGCTGTGTTCCTGCTGCCAGGGCTCACTGCTGGCTCATGTCCTGCCCCCAGTCCTTTCTAGCATGGCTGCTTTACAGGTAGTCAGGTTCCAGCCTGTGCTATTGCCAGGGGCTTTTCCTTCTCAGGTGCATGGCTCTGTGTGCAGCCTTGTTGAATTCCTTCAGGGCTTTGTTTGCCTGTTGTTTCTGCCTGAATGGGTCCTGCTGCAGTGGCAGTCCTGCCCTTGAGTGGTTGTTCCCCAGTTGGACATGATCTTCAAGATTGACATGATTATGGACCAGCACAGGTTGCTGAAGTGGACAAGTCCCAGGACAGGCCCCAGTGGGGTCTGCCTAGAGTTGACCTTGACTCTTATGGCATTTGAAGGACTCTAGTCAATTAGTGATTATTAAAACTGGGTCATTTATTGTGGTAACTTGAGCATTATATGCCCCAAAGCACTTTCAGAAAACTTAGTCTAAGTTTTATGGTGGTCTTTCAACATCTGCCACACCTCATTGCCACAATCACTATATGACAGTTACATTATTATAATTTATATCATATCATTAATATCATTATTATCATATCAATTACCTTCTCTGGCATATGGGTCACTGATCTTGGACCTCTCACACTTGGAAATGCCCTCAGGCTCTAAATGATTATTGACTATAATCAAGTTTAGCACAAAGTGTTGGGTCTTTGGTCCCTGTCCTTTGTGAACTATGGCTTATGAAGAAATGCTTGCAAGCCTGAAAGCTTTCTGTTACTTACCAGTTGGGCTAATAGTGAGAGTGTTTCCTGAAAACACTTTCTCTGTGCAGATACCTTGCATGTAATCTACTGTCTTTCTTGTCATTCCCATTCTTTATTTGACTGCAGCCAGGTTGTGTTGGTTTCAGTTGTAGTGAGAAATTAATTTGGCAAGGTAGTAATTACATAACAATAATGCTAGTACTTAATTTAATTTTTCAACTTGAGTGCCAGTGGAGAGGTGAGGATGACTGTGCCTTGCTTTTGTTGCATAAATTCTACTTATTGAAGAAAGTTGTATATAGTTCTCTATAGTTGAGAAAACTAGATGCTCTGTTACTCTTGAATAGCTGCCTTTCTGCAACTGCTGAAGCAAAATAAATATGTATAATATGTCTAAAAATGGAGCTCTCTGTTCTGTTTAATATTCCAGCATGTCTCAGAGGGGAAAGAGGCATGCAGGCCTCTGATAACAGCAGGCAGCTAGAACCACAAATAAAGAGCTCCAGGCTGTAAACTGATTCCATGTTTTGCACTGCCTCGCTCCACCTGCCAGCAGCACAAGTTTCCAGGGACTGCCCTCAGAGTGCAGCTGCAGGAGGCTCAAATGGCAGCATAGTCCAAAGGGTTCTTGCTGTTGCCTGCTGGAAGAAAAGTAGTGCTCCCTGGTGTGCAGCTATCCTGAAAGTCCCCCTGTGCAGAGTATCAAATATTCATGCTCATTCACTGCCTCCTGACACGTGAGCAGTTCCTGTTCCATACTCCTTATCTGTGCATATGCCTGCCAGAGCACACACCCACTGGGAAGGAGTCTATATTCCATTATGCAGCTCTTCTTGTGGAAGTTCATGCTAAGTGCATTTGTGTTTGTAAATGATCTGTAATGTGCACTGGGTTGAAGGTCTAAAATCTGAAGCAGGAAACCATTTTCAACATTTTCAGATTAGAAGTGTTTAGTGTGAGTATTGACACAAAGCAAATAAAGACTAATGGAACAATGCTGACCTTAAAGTTAATATGGTAGCTGTAAGAAAAATATGATAGCATGTTTAATTAGGGGTGAAAAAAGAACTTTGGTCTGCAATTCTGTTGCTGTGATTTTACAGCTCTCCTGGGTGTGCATTTTACTGTCCCATTGAAGCAATTGTGTAGCTGGTCACCCATATGCTGGAGATGATCCAGATCAGCAAGGCTTTAAGGAGTTTTGTCCCAGTCCTTGGTCCTTTCACTGCAAGGAGAGCTCCTATAAATAGTAGTAAGGGGGTGGAGCATAGAGAAAATAAAGACTGTATAAAATTGCTTAGAGACTGTTGAGTTAGCACAGAAATCAGCCTTTGATTAAACTAACCCCTGGAAAATGTTAAAGCAGTTAAGTCACTGTCAGTCTCTATGCTTCTTATGTTGGCAGGTGGAGTGTCATCCATACCTTACTCAGGAGAAGCTGATCAAGTACTGCCAATCCAAAGGGATTGCTGTGACAGCATACAGCCCCCTGGGCTCTCCTGACAGACCATGGTAAGGCTGCTTTGCCACAGAGCTGGTGTGGATTATTCTGGAAGAACTGAGACTACATGTATAGCATTAATTTTTCATCCAGATCTTTACTAGGCTGGACCTATGGAGGTTTCTTGCCAGTGATTTTTTTTCCTCTGTGTAGGGCTAAGCCTGAGGATCCTTCCCTGCTGGATGACCCCAAGATCAAAGAGATTGCAGCCAAGCACAACAAAACCCCAGCACAGGTGGGTGGGTGCCACAGTACCCCTTCCTGTAGCACAGGCTAATGACAATGTAGGGGACAGGCTGGCTCTTTGTCCCCTGTCACCTGTGGTGTTAGGCAGCAGTGCAGGTTTGTTCCTTGTGTGGCCTTCCATGCATGCTTGCAAGGGTGCTCTGATCATCACAAGAAACATTTTCTTGGCCCATCTTCAGATGCTGCTGTGTTTGTCTTGCCATCTCAAGTGCTGCTCAAAGAAGGGAACATTTGAATAGGCTACTCAAAATCTGGGTGAGAAGGAAAGGAATTGAGTGTCACTAACTTGCAGGGGAGAGGAGAAAGTAAGCCTTGTGGGATTCCACCACTCCTCTACTTGCACTTCAGTAAGTGCTGTTTAGAATTCAGGTAAAATTTGAAAAGCAGCTCCACAGAGTGGGTTAATTCTGCTGAATTGTACCATTTACAGTAAGTAACTGTAAATTACTTACTGTTTAGCAGAGCTAAACAGGCTGTGCTTGCATGGAGCAGGAGCCCTGCCCTCTCTGATGCAGTGCTGTGCCTCTTGCAGGTTCTCATCCGGTTCCACATCCAGAGGAACGTGATTGTGATTCCCAAATCTGTCACCCCACAGCGCATTGTGGAGAACTTCCAGGTGAGTCAGCAGAGTGAGCTGGTGCATGGCATGTCCAGGGATGGCTTGGCTTTTCCTGCACAGCCAGCAGTGAGCCTTTCTCACCCTTCCCAGGTGCTCTTCTGGGCTTTTCCTCCATGTGTTTGCCTACAGTCGCCTGAGGGCTGAATTTAAGATTACAGTGGGAGTGCAGGAGTGACCAAAGCTTTGGGAAATGCTCTATCCTGATAAACTGAGCAGTCACATTGTGATTCTTCCTGTTTTGTGTCATGTGAATGAGTCATTTGACAGCTTATTTGGGGCCTGAGTGCAGTAGCACACCCCAAAAGACTTCTGTAGAGCAAGCACTTTTAAGGAAATAGTCCTGGTGCCCATAAACTGTGTTGCTGCTCTGGATTCAGTGGTCCTGGACTGGATTTTGCTTCCAAACACTCAGTGGCTTTAGGTGGAATATGGAGGTCTTGCAGCTGCTGCTTTGGCTTAGCACAGAAAGATGCATTCTTTGCAAATGGGAGATGGAGGCTTTCTGCTACACAGTGCTCCTCAAGCTTCTTAAAGAAACTGGCATTTGTAACTGCAACTTGAGATTCTCTAATTTCTGCCTCTCCCTGCTCACCTCCCTCTCCCACTCCATCTAGAAGAGGCTCACAAATCCAAGGAGCCTTGTCTTTTTTCTTTTTCCTTTCCCTCGTGAAGCAGTCACTTCCCACAAACTCCTACACTGTGGATTTGTTCTTTAATTTTGTGATTTTTTTTCCTAATTTTTTTTCTTGCTTACAAGCACTGATTTGTTCCAAGAGGTGATTTCTGGCCGTTTCTCCTGTTAGGTGTTTGACTTTGAATTGACTAAAGAGGAGATGGCAACTATTCTCAGCTTTAATAGAAACTGGAGAGCCTGTGAAATGTTTGTGTAAGTGGCACTTCCTTTTCTTTAAACTATTAAGTTTATCACATAGTTCAGTAAATGAACTTAGAGATGGTAGTCTTGACTGAAACTCAGGATATGCAAACCCCATTTTCAAAGGGGTCATCTTCAAAATAACTTTCCAGAGTAAGATTTTTTTTTTTAAATGTTCATTTTGTGAACCAAAATATGATGAGCATTGAGCAAACTTCAGTTCAGCTGCCAAGAAACCCTTTGTAGCTGGAATTGCAACAGGAGGCTTCTTATTTGTAATTTTTTTTTGTCCATATTGGAGGAATGAGCATGATGCAGACTTGAAATCTTGATTAGCTTTGCTTGTGGTGTTTTGTCTGAAGTACATTACAAAATCTGTGTGTTCTTCAAGAGTTGTTGGGAAGGTAGATGAACATTCAAATATAACATGAGGATTTGCTACTTGAAAGTGTAGATCCAGATATGAAGTCTTTTTTGGAAGGCTGCAAAAAAGGTCTTCCTGTCAGTAAATAGCAAAATCTTGACTTAATTGTCTACAAAGCACCTCTAGGTCCCATCACCCAAACGACAGAAGGCACTCAGAATCTTTTTGTCTGGAAATGCAGCATGTCACCAAGGAAAAGAGAAACAGATTTGCTTTTATACAGTTAATCTCTTCCCTTGGTGGGTCTTTGAAGTGGTTACAGATGCATACAGTGCCTTTGGGATGTGAGATAATCTTTGCTTTTTGATTTCCTCCAGGTGCAAAACTCACAAGGGTTACCCTTTCAATGCAGAATACTGAAGATGGTTCCCTGCCTTTCTCCAGGCTTCCCAGATCTGCTTCTGCTGTTGCCTTTGAGTTGTCTGTGTAGCTTTTTCACTGCATCAGACACCCCTCCACACCCCCATTTTTTCCTTTCTTTTTCCCCCACAAAGATGCAGTATATGTACTCTGTGACTTTGTGCTGTTTTCTTTTTTGGAAGAAAATGCTGAAATGGTTCTGAAGAGCACACTGTGTGGACTAGTAGATTTTCTTTGCCAAACAGCAAGTCTGGAATTGGTAAGCAGAAAGCATTGAGCAAGTTTGAGCAAGCAGTCACTTTTATTTTGGAATACTGTGATTTGGAGCTAGTGACTATTGTTGTTTGGAAGGACCAGGATATTGGCAGATATTGCATAATGAGGTTTGCTTTTTTTCTTGTTACTTTTGGGGTTGGTTTTGTTTCTTTTTAACACTCCATACCTTTTTTTTTTCCCTCTAATTGGAAGTATAAGTTGATTTCTAAGTGATTTCTACATGGGTAGCTCTTTGAAAAGTGTATAGATCCTGGTTTCTTGATGATATAAAAGCTGTTTTGCTTATAATAAAATACAGTTTCATTACTGTGTGTAATGAGATGGTTATTTCAGTCATGCTCTAATGATGGTAATGCTGGAGCAGCTGTGTAATATCAGCTGTCTCTAGAGATTACACAAAAGCAAGAAAATTACCATCCCCCACAAAATCATCTGTTGATGTTGACTTCTTGCATGAGCCCTGGGAGCTGCCTGCTGTTCTCATGGTTGAACTTGTGGCCAGTGAGTCTGTTTGTGCCTTTCTTTAAATAGAACTGGTTTGGTTCTGACAAGCAATAAAGTCATGTTTAATTCAGTTTTTATCTTACTGAGGTGATAGTGTACTTTTGCTAGTAGAAAACTCATTCCACTGAAGACTTGAAGCCTACACAGCATTGCTTTAATAAGCAGTAGAAAACTTGCCCTCTCCAGCAAGGGAGCACATGATGCAGGAAGGAACTCTGATTGTACAAGATACTATTGGCAAATATAGTAAAAAATGGGTTTCCAAGAAAATCCAGTGTAAAGCTTTGTTCAGGGAGCACAGAAAAACAGACTGATACTGAATTTGTGGTTTGTGAGCTGTGTTTGTCCCTTTGTGGTTTTCACAATGCTTGCATGTAGTGATTTTAAAGCTGTTGCCACCTGAAAGCTGCTCAAGACTGTTCACAAAATGCATTTGGGCACTGGTAAAAGCAGTGGCCAATGTTGGGTGGCTTTCTTGCATATTCCTGTGAGAGTTTTTCAGATGTCTGAGTAGCTCTGGGATGTGAGTGGTCCCTCTGAGGAGGTTGTGTAGGTCTGGCAGAAAGGGGGGTTCTCTCTGAACAGATGGAAAAAGGGAGACACCAGGGCTGTTAATGCATAACCAATCTAAATGGTAAATGTAGGGTTGTGATTCCATAACTGTATAGCAAACCTTAATGTGAACTTGGCCAGGTTAAAATGTAACATGAAGGCAATTTGATATCAAAGTGTTTGTGAAATGGGTGGTTTGTTTCCTGGTTCTGAGCAAAAGGAGTCTAAGGAGTCATACTGATTGAGAAAGCAGGTTTTTTTCTTTTATAATTTTCAATGTAATAGTTAGTATTTATTAGAAAGAAAAATTTTTAAAGTATTTTTTAAAATCTTTCCAGTTATGCTAAGACCAGAATTAGCATGCAGCATGTTTTTGGTCACAATAATTTACAATAGGCTGAACAGACAAGACTGAGTTAACTTAAAATACAAGGAGAAAATAATCAGTATCTGACTTGAAGCAATATGCTCCTCTAATGCTGGTTCTTCTAATATAAATTGATTATAAATCACTTTAAATTCTGGACTTAAAAGCACATACAGAAAGCTTCAGCTCTGCAAGTGTTTTTGGGAATCTCTAATGTGATAAACAAAAGCCCTAGGGCATCTAAAAAGCCAGAAGATGTGATGTTCTTTGCTTAGTCTGAGCTGTGACAGAAAACTGTTTGGGGCAATGTTGACTTGCTTGCAAATAACGTTTTTGTGACAAGTGTGTTCTGGCAAGAAGTTACATTGAGGGTCAGCGTTTCCAAAATAGTACATCAGGTTCTGTTAGCTTCCTCTGTTTTCATTTCACTGCAGCTTTATGGAAGTTGGAAATGAAATTTTCCATTCTGGAAGTAGGAATTTTACTGGAGGCAGACTGTTCCTCAGCAGAAGGGAGAGCACTGGGGTGGAGTGGCATTGTAACAGGCACTCTCTGTATTTCACTGGGTGACTTAGTGGGAAGGAATTTGGAAAGGGTCGTTCTGGGACACAGTGCAGCACTTAGCCGGCAGAGGGCTTGGAACTTGAAGTGTCAGAGTGGGAACAGAGGGAAAGCAGAGAAGCACCTGAGTGCAGGGGTAATGATGCACAAGCTTGAACAGAAGGCAGGCTGTTGTCAGAAAGCCTGGGAAGGGAGTGACAGGAAAGCCTGTCACCCTCAATGGTTTTGGATTGCTTCTCCAAACATGTAATTAAGGCTGAGATGGAGGAAGAGGCAGTCTGCCTTTAGTCTAGGTTCATCTAGGAATTGTTACAGTAAAATAGTCTGTTGTACCCCCATGCTTGTGCCATTCTCTCTGCCTACAAGAGCAGAGATTTCCTTTCATCTCCTAAAAGGTAAAGTGGAAAGATCAAAGAGCTCAGTATCCGGAGCTCAGCATTGCTGCCAGCTGAGCTCTTCCTGCTGAAACTGTTCACAGCATTTGTTTTTGTATTGTGATTTGACAGATCTCTGGGTTTCTGATCAAAGCCTTTTTAAGGACAAATACAGTCTTGTTGCTCTTCCAATGAAAAGTTGGTTGTGTTTTGTTTTGTGTTCTTAATTTAAGAACTTGTTCAGCTCCACCTTGTCGGCCTCTTCCTAGGCATTCTGGGGACTCTGCTGCAGCAGCTGAGCTGGTGTGATCCTGTAGCACACCCTGGGAAGAGGATTTCCAGCCTACAGGAAAGATTGAGCAGCTAACAGAAAAAAAACTTGTCCTTGGAACTCATAAAAGCAGTACTTGCACAAAATTTGTTTTACTTCCAGCTGCACTCACTGCTCCAAATGATACCAGGTCAGCAGGCCTTTATTTCATGTTTAGGAGAAAATGGCTCTCACAGGACAGATCCATTTACTTGGTAGCAAGGAATGATGGTGAACTGGTTTATAAGGGAAAACAGGTAGGGAACATCAGCAATTATCTCATTAGAGAAGGCAAGATACTGTTTTTGGAATTTTTGTTGTGCAGTAGAGGAGAATACAAGAATTATTTGGAATTGGCATCTTGCTGGTTGAAGGTAGGACAGCACAGACAGTCTGACAGGCACAGCATGTTGGTTTCAGGTTGCAGTTGATGTTCCTTTGAGAGAAAATAGCTTTATTTCTGGTGTTGGAACACAAATACACAGGCCTGGCTGGAATCACTTCTTATATGATGCTCTCTAACTTGGTCTTTGCTTCCCTCAGGGAAGAAGAAGACTGGACTTCTCTTGCTCAGCTCACAAGCCTGCACAAATGCTATGAAATGCACTTGTTTCAGTTTTCATTTGTGAAAACTGGGGCACAGGAAACTCCAGTATTCAAAATGGGAAAAGAAAATCCTGTCTTTGGATTTAAATCAGTATTCACTGTGTTGAAGATTCAGCTAGAAATCTGGAGTCTTCTGCTTAATTGGGGCACAGAACAGTTACTTTGGGACAAATTATTTTCATTTCAGTCACTTAATACTCCCCTAGTATGTCACCTACAAACTGTCAGTAACTGTTTGTCATCCCTCCCTCTGCCTTGTCCTTGGTTTCTTTAAAAGTACAGAGCCCTGTCTCATTCTGGTAGGACCTTGTTTATTTTAGCTCTGAGGCAGCTCTTAAAACCCTTAAATAGGCCACATTGCTCTTGCATTTTTACTTGTTAAAGTGCATGGTACAGAACAGCTGCAAAACTCCATTTTCCCCCAAATTCTTAAGGAAAAAAAAAAAAGCTGGATGCAAAAGCTTTTCTAAACTGAAACAGGCCTGATTACAAGCCAGCTGGTAGTTGCTCATAAGAACAGCTGACCTGAATCAGACTAAGTATCCACCTATTGCAGCATCTTGTCTCCAGCTGTGGTGAAAATAAGTTGCTAAAGATTAGTAAATTGAGCATTGCAGCAAAGTGTTATTTAAATTTTGTGACAGCAGCTTGTTCTTTTATGTTTAACAGCCACCAGTTAACTCCCTGTTGTTCAGTTACCTTCTGAATCTGTTAGGTTCCAAGGGAATGGTGCTTCATACTCACAGTTTGAAGAATTGCCATCTCTTATTTGTTTTGGGCTGATTTGCTGGTAGATCCATTTGATGCTACTGGTTTTTACAGTGGAGGAAATAATAACTGGTCTGTTTCCAGTAACACTTTGCAAACTGCTCCAGGTTTGATAAACATTTGACACAGCTCCTTGTACTGGTGTCAGGTCAAGGAAAGTCTTAGTCTACTTAATTGCCATCTGTATAAATCACTCCTAGGCCATTGATTTTCCTAATCAGTCTTGTATAAGTCTTTTTTTTTTTTTTTTGATTCAGAGGAAGGCAATGACCAGTGCTTCTTGTGTAGGATTGCATGCAGAAAGCTCATGAAGTAGGTTTGTAACTGGCAGTCTGGCTTCTCATTCAGTTTTCTTTTGAACAATATGAGCTTGAAATTCCTATACATGGAGAACTTGAGCAGCAACGATCTGCAAAGGGTTTTGGATTTTTACCTGTTCGTTACCTGTGTTGTCCAGTTTTCCCTCCAAAACACAGGCATAACACTTCACTTTTTTCACCCAGCCCCTTTGGAACTTTTCATGAAGCTTGACTCTACCAGAATGGATGAACTCCACAATAAAAAGCTGAAGTCATGGGACAATGTGTTGGGATACAAAGACAAAATGCTAAGCTAAGGTGTTTTCATTTTGCTGGGCTCAGATAATGTCACTGCTGACTAGGAATGATGTATGTGTGGGTTTGGTGCAAGAGCACTGCTGCACAGCTGATAGAAACTGAAAATTAACTTGGGATACTAGAAACCTTTCCACACAGCTCCTGGCAGCAGGCTCAGGGCTGTGCTTGCTGTGAGGCAGCAACTCCCTTCTAGAAAGGCACGTTGTAAATAGGGCTGTGGCTCTGCTGCAAAACAGGGGGGCTTTATTTCCCAGCAACTGACACCACCCAAATTCTTCTCCTTTTACCTTTACTGAAGTCTCTGCAGCTGAAAAAGATCTATTGTCTCTGAAACAAATGCACAATCTCTGGCTTCTAACTTGTTTTGAATTTTTTACTATTATATGGCTACTGTGATCATCTAGTCTGACTTCCTGCCTACCACAGTCTATAAACATCCTGTAAATAGCTTCAAGTCTGATAGCTGTGATTAAATTGGAATGTGGTTAGAAAATTCCTATGAAGCAGAGAATATTTCAAGACAGGCTGTATCCTTCAGCCCTAAGTGGGGATTTCTGTCACTGCTGTGAAGTGACAGGTGACCATAGGCAGCAGAGCACCTTCCACAGAGTTCACTTTCTAACTGCATATCCTGCAACTGGCCTTGTAAATGTAGCATGTTCAGGAGGAGGAAAAAAGAGAATGCCCATTACAGGCACCTTCCTGTCCCTATCACTGCAGTATAACTGTTCAGTGTCAATTCCTGGGAGATTTTTCAGACCTCTTTCTTTAGAAGAGTTGCTGTGGGAAATCCAGTTTGGTGGGAGTTTGCTCTGTTGTTTCTAGGGTACCTGTTATTCAAACATCTTGGAAAAGCCTGAAGTAGCTCAAAGATATGTCATCATTTCCTTTATTAACTACAAAGAAAATCAGTTGGAAAAGGATATCCATAAAGTGTGCATCCTAGTCCTGAACCTTAATTCCACATTCTCCTTCTTTCTGCATGCAGTGCTGAGCCACATTGTTCTTATCCTGATCTGCAGGAGCCTAAATCAAGTTTTGAGTAAATTGTTAGAGCAAGTATCAATTAACAGACACCTCATTAAAACACCAGCATGGGCTGCAGCAGCACTGACTCTTTATTTTTTTTTAACCAGAGACAACAGCATCCAGAGACATCCTTTGAGTCAAAACACAAGCAAACAATACCTAGGGAACAGTACAGGAGAGTGAAAATCTGCTGTTGGCTTCTGTGAAGCTGCCCAGCTTTTCTCCTTGCTAAATATGACAGCTGCCAAACAAAATAATTCCTGTGTGTCTCCTTTATCAGACTTTGGATTTTCTAGGAGTTTTTCAGTCTCAACTGCAGCCATTCTACTGATAAAAGCAGTATTTATATACTCTTGCAGATACTGTAAACCAAACATACAAATCTCCTAGTAGTTTATTAGTTTTTAGCAGTTCATAAATAGGAAACCTCATTAAGAAAAGAGCTCCTGAATCATAATTCAGCAGTGTCCACTAAAGAGCTTTCAGTCTGTTACACTGAAATTACTGAACTCAGCATCTCAAGCAGCATGTCATGTCATTGAGATCTTTGATGTTAAATGGATTGTCTTGTACTGATAATTAAAAGATAGTAGATGTATTGACCTTTTGTCCAAAAGTATAACTAACCAGAGAATTTAAATTTTCTCTGAACTCTGTCAGGATTTATAGTTATGGCAAAAAATGCTTTTCCCTAGTCCCAGTCTATGGCTTTATTAAACTTCATTATCATTACTAAATTAAGAGAGAATATATATTTTTCTGCAACTGAAAATAGTGTTACAAGAGCAGATAAAGGACTGATACAACTGGTTGATATAAAGGAAGTAAATGTATCCATGTTCAAAGGTGACTCTTCAGAATGCCTGTGAGTTACCTCATTTTTAATACATATTCCCTTTCTATCTATGAATTGATGCACAAAGTATTGCAAATTGCTTGAAATAACAATAAATGGTCTGGATCCCCCAGAGGATCTGAAGCTGATGTCTGTCAGCCTTCTAAAAAAGGATAGTCCTTGTGATTTTTGCATCTAGAAAAAGAGAGCATGATTAAAACATTTTAAGGATATAGTTTAGAGAAAAAGCTTTTTTTTTTTTTTTCCCTGGTAGATGAACTGAAACTGAACTACATTAAAAACACATTGTCTGCTTAGTGTATCCAGGGCAGGGAAAGTGAATTCTCTGTAACACTTACACGTATCAGTGACCTCCTTCTCAAAGGAAAATGTATCTTATGCTCAGCTGAAATTGCCAAAATTCCCTGAGATATTAAACCTTTCTCTTGGAAACTCCCAAGCGCCCAGGGTGCTGTTAGCCAAATGGGTAACCTGGGAAAACTGAGTAAAATTCAGCTCTTGGTGAGTCTGTAACCATTCTGTTATCTAGATAATATTGGCAGGAGTACATAGGCACAGCTCTTCCCTTCAAAAAAACCCTACAACTCTCATTCTTAAAATGGAGTTTATTTACTCTGACTGTCCCTTATGTAAAGGAGCCAAAGAAAACAGAGCGGGGAAATGGCTGCTTATTTATTTTTGGAATTTCCAGCTGATTTTGATTTTCAGACAGCAGTTTGGTATGCATCCAGTACAGGACATCTTAGGAACATTGTGCCTGCAGAAATCCCAGTGTTCCCAACCTGGACAGGACAGGCTCTGATAAACCCAAGGGTGAGATTCCAGCAGATGTGTCCAGGTGTTGGCTGAGGCTCCCTCCCTTTTTATTTTTAAGGGGCTATCAGACAGTGTGTGTTAAGAGGATATCTAAGAGACAATCTAAGCTATCCAGTGGAAATCCAGCCCTGCTGAAGCCTGCAGGAGGAGGAGGAGGAGGAGGTACTCACTGGGCTAACGCACAGATGCGATAGCGCTTCTTGAAACCAAGGAGGGTCTCCATCTCCTCTGCAGTCAGCTCAAAGTCAAACACCTGCAGGAAGGTCCCAGACAGCTGGGTTAGTTCAGTTTGCAGTGAGACAAGGAAGTTTATGTTCAGGAAGAAGAGCAGAAGCAGGCTGAAGCACTAGGAGGTGTGCAGGGGACAGCCATGCAGGGAGAGCAGTAAATAAATGTGTAGAGTTACAGTGCTGGTGGGCTCTGCCTGCAGCACAATTGCACCTCAAGGTGGACGAGTTTGGCTCTTACTTGATGTGTTCTAACTCCTTACTTTCAAAATTACTCTTTGCATTCATAAAGAAGTAATAATCTATGTGGGATCTGGCAAAGGTTTTGGCAGCTCTAAGTTTGAGGGGTGTGGTTTGTACCATTGGCAGAGTAGGGTTTTTCCTGTGTAGTTTAACACCATTAATGACTTTGTAAGGTGCCCTCTTACCTTAAAATTTTCTTCAATACGCTGAGGAGTGACAGATTTGGGAATGACACTCACATTTCTTTGGATTTGGAGCCGGATAAGCACCTGCAGGAACACAGAAGGAATTTCTGTCTTCTGAAAGCTGAAAACCAAAGGTGTCTGCATGGTCACACAGAGCAGCTCTTCTGGTAACCAGAAGGGGCTCAGAGAGGAGAAGCACTACCTAAACCCTTCCTGTTTACTGCATGAGGTCATTAAATCCTCATCCATCTCTGAAGCTGAGATGACAGCAAGGGAGTGCATTGAGCAAGAGTTCAGGATTGGCAGGATGCTGTGTGGAAAGGCAGCCAGTGTGCCAGTAAAGCCCAAAGCCACTGGTAATCTTCTGTCCATCGCTAAAATTAAGGTAGAGAGACTATTTTTCTAAAGCATTAAACTGTGTACAGGACAGAGGCTGGAACTCCATGTGATTATTCCATAATACCTCTGTAAGTAGTCACTTTAGCACAAGTGGGAAGAATACATGTCAGCAGGGAAAACACCTCTGACCAGTATTAACCTGAGCTGGGGTTTTGTTGTGCTTGAGTGCAATTTCCTTGATTTGAGGATCATCAAGAAGGGAAATATGGTCAGGCTTGGACCTGTAAAAATTGAAAAAAACAGGATTCAGTAGCTGAATAACCTACTGTCTTCTCCCTCAAGCCCTGTATCATAAGAATATTGTTCAAATGATTAAAAAGCATAATCTTGCACATTTTAATTGAACATCTTGTTACTTCAGTTGCTGCCTTCATCCTTTCCTTTTATCACAAGTGAGCACATGAGAAGAGGCCTGTAGTTTCTAGTAAAAACAGGTCACACTAACACATTTATGTCCAGCCTGAGATCAGGCTGGGAATTTCTTTGATCCAGATCCCAAGAATTTCATCTTGTCCTTTACAAGCACAGCTGCTCTGGCAAAAGCCCTGTCCCAGGTCAGAGAAAGCCATGAGGATGGGAGTAAAAGCAAAATTTCTGCAACTTCCCCATTTACAAACTTAATCCCTTTGTCTCAGCAGGACTGCAAAGTTACTATTTTCATAAGCATCTGCTGCTTTGGTTTTTTGTTTGGTTTGTTGTGGGTGGGTTTTTTTTTTTTAGTTCAGAAATTCTCCTACATGTTTAATAAGCTCAGCAAAGCTCAGTTAAGAATTCTCTTCTCTGCTTTCATCAACCAATTGATCATTTTTCTTCAAAATATGAAACTAGTGGACTGAATATCACAAGAAGTGTGAGGTTTCTGTGGGTGTGATTTTTAATTAATTAGTGAGTCTTTTTCTAATTACAGTAGTTTTTCTCTGAGGTTTCATCCTAAGACTGGTTTACTGCATTGACTCCAATCTACATCTAAGAAAGAAATCTCACAAAACATTCTTACCCTGGCCAGCTGGGTGCTCCAAGGGGACAATATGCAGTGACAGAGATCCCTTTGGATTGGCAGAACTTAATCAGCTCTTCCTGAGGAAGATAGGGGTGGCTCTCAATCTCAAAAAAAAAAGAAAAAAAAATTATCTTTCACCTCTCAAAAGCAGAAGGTACTTCAAGGTTTAGCATCACTGTGCCACATCAGCTTTGAAAAGGTGCTTCTTTTTGCAGGTGTGGGGTTTTTAAGGGACTTTTAAGAGATGTTCCATCCAGTGCAACAGCCCAGACAGGTGTGATGTCAGTACTGAGGAGGTGGAAGACAATTTACCTGGTTGTTTGCAGGTTTGTGTCTTAAGCCTGGTTTGCCCAGGAGCTGATTGATCTGTTTGTGGTTGAAGTTGGAGACTCCAATAGCCTTCACCATTCCCACATCCACGAGCTCTTCCATAGCCTAGAAACACCACAAGCCACACTTCCTATTAAGTTCTTTCATTTTTATATGGAAAAAAATGCCCACACAGAAACTTGAGTGGTGGAAATCTTCCTGTGCTGTGCTGTGAGAACAGTACCTGAGTCATGGGGCTCTGGTCAGACTCAGATCTCACATTTTGTGTCACCATACAGATAAATAACAGCAATATCCACACAACTCCTGAACTATTATTATTTCAGTAAAATATGACTATTTTGAAGTACTATCCCCAGGCAGACCTTCACACAGAGGAAAGAGATTCTTTTAGAGTAATTCCTCAGCTAACCAAATGACCATCCCATAATAAAAAGCACCTTCTTTGGAACAGAGCAGCTCAACAAGGAGCTGTCACAAGACATCTGGACAGGATGGATACTGGTGATCAACACTGATTAATTTCCCAAGAGAGATGTACCATTTAGCTGTTGGATTATAGGATAAGCAGCACTGTGTTCCCCCTCCATCACCTATTTTCTTTCACACTCATGAGCAATAAAAGAGCCAGACAACCCTAATCAGATTGTCACACCCAGCAGAAAAGAAATGGGAAAATAATCTGCTAGCAGCCTTTAGAGCAGAAGATACCCTTGTTCCAGAGCAGAAATAATTTTCATTTGAATTTGCTGTCATAAGCAGCACCCTGAAACATCCAATTTTTTCCCTCAAATAAACAACAAAAATGTGCTTTATTCTTCACCTGACAGAAGGCAAAAAGCAGCAGTGAATTCTTCTGACTCTGGTGAGTTTCCTACCTGCTTTTGGCCTGGCTGTGCTGAGCACATGGGAGTGGAAGGGAAAGGAAGCCCAAAGTCTCAGCCAAGCAGGAATTTGAATTCACGCCCAAGCCTGGCCTCCCAGGCAGCCTGTGCTGCACACAGAGCTTAGCAAAGGATTTGGCCAAGTCCCACTCCTTCCAGAGACAGAAATTTGGGTGCTGTGGTACACTGGCACAGGCATGTTGGCTTTGCTGGGGTCTGGACAGCTCAGGTGCAACAAGAGATAAGCATGGCTACAACAGAAGCCACCAAAAATTGCCCACAGTGGGATAGAGATGAGAGCAACAGCATTTTTCAGCTCAAGCCACTGCAGGGTACACACACAGCCAAAGATTTCTTCTTGTCATGCCAACCCAGCCAGTTTAGTAAGCAGTAGATATAAAAATACCTAAATTTTGGCTCCGTGACACAAAAAGGAGCCCAAGGACGCAGAGAAATCAGCAATCTCAAATACTTTATGTTAGAAATTCTCTCAGAACAATTCCCACAGTGGAAAGCTTAGAGTTTTCAGGCTGTTATTTCAAACTAGCAAGATATTTTTGGCCTGTAAATGAATGTACCTCCCACGTATCCAGAAAATCTGTATCGCTGGGAATGATCATTCCATTTCCATCTGCAGGAAATAGCTCCTCTCCTGCCTAGCAGCACAAAAGGAAAAGCAACATGAAGGTCAGCTGGATTATAAGTACTTCAAGAAATCATTTAGAAATTTGGGAGCTGGAGACAGTGAGCTGGATATCCTGAGTTCTGTTTGTGGTGGGGTGAGACATGGCTGAAAGGACTAGCCTGTATCAACAGAGAAATCTTCAGGAAAATCTGTCTCTGGAGACTCTGTCCTGCAGGCACTTCTGTGTGCCCCAGGCTGGGAGAAGGCCAGGGAGGTGACACAGTGGGGAAACCAGGATTTATTTAACCTGGGGGTAGAGAATGAAGAGAAAAATCTCTTTTGAATTAAGTAGTTCACGTGTTTGATTCTTGATAAGGAAATGGCAGCCAAACCCCACATTGTAAGAGGAATGTGATCTGGATGGTAATTTGACCCATGAGTTGAAAATGCTGTGCAGGGAAAATAAGGTGGTTTTTGTACTACAAGACTGACTAGTTTAAGCAGCCATGACCTTTCCTTTCCTCCTGGGCTCTCCCTGCAGAGGTTTATCATGATGTCCTAATGAGATTTACCAACACTCCTCATTGGAGAGATAAAGAGATGTCTGGTCCCAAAGGCAAAAGGGGCAGAGCCCTGACAGGTGGATCCCAGGAATTAAAGTTGCAATACCTTGAATCCCATGGGACAGTGCATCAGGTAGAGATCCAGATAATCCAGCTGGAGGGCAGCAAGTGTTTTCTGGCACGCCTCCTTCACCAGGGACCTCTCGTGGAAGGTGGACCACAGCTGTGGGGAAACACAAAGCCTGGGAGCTGCTCTCCTGCCCTCACAGTGGCAGAGCATCCCTGGCAGGCAGACACAGGGCACAGAGGCAGCTCAGGGTGTGGCACATCTTCTCACCTTGAGGGAGTGCCTCTTGAGGCACCTCAATTTATGTGTGGTACTGTTAAGTAACTAAAATGAGAATGGGATACTCTGAAATTCCATCAATTATTGCAACAATTAAAACAAAGAAAAAAAGTGAACCTGGTGAAAATCGACCCACCAGCTTCCAGCAGATAGAAGTTACTTTATTTTTCCTACCATTGTTGCTGGGGGAAAAAACAAAACAAAGCATAACATACAGGAGTTGACAGGCTGAGGCCGGCGGCACAGCAGGAGTGACCACAAAAACAATAGCCCTGCTTCCTGTCCCAGAGGCCACCAGGAGCACGGCCTCAGTTCCTGTCTCCATGGCTGACAATGGACATGGACTACAAAAAAACCCCTCTCAAACCCAGCCTTTTGTTTCTCAGGGGGTGACCTATTCCTTCCCCTCACCATCCACTGATTGCTTTGCCCTGACAGAGAGGAGGTAATTCCCAGCTTCATCCCTGACGAGGTCTCTGGTGTTGGGATGACCCTGAGGTGTTAGAAAGTCTCTTTCTCCCAGCCCCAAGACTGAAGAAGACAGAATTCCTGGGCTCTCATTCTCAAGGTTGTTTCTCTTATCTATTCCATTCTTTCTCCAACCCACTGAGGTCTGTCCAGCAGGTCGGGTTGTGGCACAGTCACTGCCCTTGGGGTGGTGTTAGCTTTTTATACTAAAAACTACATGTACTTTATTTACAATAATTTTCCAATACCTATCACCTATGTTAGACAGTCTGTCTCTACTCTAAACCAATCCAAAAGTGCCACCATCACAGCAGAAGATGGGGGCTAAGAAGAAGAAGAAGAAGGACAGGACATGCCCAGTTCCTCCATCTTGCCTCCTGAACCCTCATTCTACAAAACCCCAAAATTCTACTTTTTCACCCTGTGACAAATTAATTATCATTCTACTCAAACCCTTGTGGCTTGTAACTCCTCACACAAAGCTGGTAATTGTTTCCATGGGCTAAAATCAAAGGCACAGGTGTTTGTCACTCTGTGCCAAGGTCTCTGAGCCCCCTGCCAGGGTCTCGAGTCCTCCAGGGCAGCCAGAGGAACATCCTGGGTTCTGACACATCCCATGGCACTTTCCATGTCAGGATTTTATCTCTCCTCCTGAGAGCTTGGCCCCATGTGAGAGCCATCTCCAAGGACACACCTTGCTGACCACAAAGAGCTCTTCTCTCCTCACCACGCCCTGCTCCATTTTCTGCCGCAGCGCGTCCCCGATCTCGCTCTCGTTCTGGTACATGTGGGCACAGTCCAGGTGCCGGTACCCCACGTCGATGGCAAACTTCACTGCATCCCTGGCTGCCCCCTGCAGAGACTGAAACCAGAAGAGAAGCCAGTGATGTGCTAAACAGCAGATTGAGAGCTTTGCTGTTCTGCAAATTGGCGATTTTAAGCCCCTGGAATAACGAGATATTCCAGCTGTGGGGTTTTTGTTTGTTTGTTTGTTTGGGAGGATTTTTTGTTGGGGTCAGGATTGAAGGTATTTGAGATGATAGCTTCTGTCTAGATTTAGGTGTTATTTATTATTATTTATCTGTTTAGCTTTATATGTTTATTGTTTTTATTTATGTTATAGTCTCACCGTAGTGAATTCTGTAGTCTTTTATTAGCAAGGCACAAAATGGCTTGCTAATGGCTTGCTATCTCTTGTTACAAGGTCTTTTAAGACTAAACTATCTAATTAAGAAATGATACCTCAAATATTTTCTTTTTTAACCTAATAACTGATTCCTCAAAGTCTGCACTGCAGACTTTTCTGTCCAAATTCAAAATATCACCCAAACTTATGAACAAGAAGGAAGAAGAAGGTAAAGAACAACCTACTTCTGCCCCAAAGCTTCCATCTTGCTTCTTATTTATTACTATATTCTAAAACTCCAAACTCTCAGTTTTCCACCTTGTGATGTTACACACTTCTCACTAACTACACACCCATAATCCCAGTGCTATCAATCAATTTTGGAAACCTTCTTCACAGCCTCAGGTCAAATGCAGTGTACACTGTGCCTTTCAGCACAGAAAGTTTTAAATCCTCAGCATTTAGGGTTCCAACACCAGCCTGGATCTGGCTTTCATTAGTTTTGTGAGATCAAATGGCAAAGGGAGGCACTGATGAGGTGCCTGAGCTGATCCACCCTTTTCTAAGTATTGGAAGTTCACCTTGGGACACGAGGCTATCTTGAAGTTCTAATTTCCCCAGAAATTAAAAGCAACTTCAGTGTGACACACTGGTGACACGAGGAAACCAATCACCTCTGGAATGCAGGCCCTGCACAAAAACAATTCAGCTCTTGTTGACACAGGACGGGGAAGTGAGGGGCTCAAAACACTACACACAGTGCCACCTCCTGGGTAAAGCACACCCTTGGTCCTTGATAGCAAAATAAACCACTTCAGATTCTTGGCTTGGAGACACCACAGAGCTGTTTGATGACTGAATCCAGAAAATGGCACTCCAAACAGAAACATGATCCAAAACCAGGACCACCTCCTGTGGTTAATTGTTGCAGTGTTGTGGATATCTCTAGGATGAGGTGAGAGATTAATCTGACTTCATATTTTTTAGAAGGCTGATTATTATATTATATTACATTACATTGTATGAAAATTATATACTAAAACTATACTAAAGAAAGAGAAAGGAGACAAGGTTAGACAAGAATGATAATAAAAGCTCATTGCAGACTCAGAGAGTCCGACACAGCTGGCTGTGATTGGCCATTAATTAAAAACAATTCACATGCTGGGTAAACAATTTTTTAAATTACATTTTAGAAGAGTAAAACATAGAGAAGCTGAAGCTTCTCAGCTTCCCAGAAGAAGAAATCTTAGAGAAGGGATTTTTCAAAAAATCCCTTTTTTTTCTTTTTTTTCAATTATATCACTACTCCAAGTTTTCCCAGTCAAAGGGCATTTAGTTGGTTCACCTAAATTAACAACAACAACATAGAAAACACACTAATTTTTTTCAACACACAACTAAAGAGCCAGTTGAAAGTTTTACAAGATTTCTTTTTCTGCAGTCCCTTTCCCCATCCATCCCTCCCTGGATGTGAGCAAAGGCAACAACCTGCCCTTGAGATTACATAAAACTCTGTCATGTGAGATGTTTTCCAGAGAAAATAATCCATTATTTCATTTGTCCAGGTGCTCACTGAGCTCGGATTCGAGTCAGAGCTGCCAGGTAAAGGGGAAGCTGCTGTGGGAACCTTGAAATCAAAGAGCTTTAATGAAATTATCACCATGGGCTTGGGCCTTGTTTTCATTGCATAACAGAGGACATTGTTTTGTGGTGGCAGGGATCATGTGCCCAAAATTTTCCTTCTACTCAGTCCAGTTTCTATTAGCAATTTAACAAGTTCCTTCAGAGAGCTCCCCCATCACAGCATTGAGCCCTAAGAGGGCCCCCCCAAGGCACACTTTGGTTTTTAAAACTTACTTTAATTAATTTAGGCTTCTTAGTGTCCCTTAGTCATCAGAAAAATAAAGACTGAAAGGGCTGAACAAACTCACACCTGTTTGTGCACATAAAGTTAAATGCTGATTAGATCAAATAGCCCAAAAATATGGCAAGAATTTAAGACATTTTTACAGTGACCAGAAAAGTGTTTCATGGAGCTGGGAAGTTGTGATTTGAATATTTTGTTTCCAGTCTCAGATCCAGGGGAAAGTTGACTTTTTAAAATCTTTTTATCTTTCTTAAAATTTTCAGCTCATTTCCAGACTCTTTTTACATTTATAATTCAGTATATTCTTTAACCTACTGTCTCCTACCAAAAGTCCATTGGGTAACATTTGCAGGTAAAGAACCACCCAAACTATATTCCTGCAAAGTGCTGCACCCTCATCTGCTGCCAATAAAAATAAGTCAGCCTCAAGTCTCTAAGGGATTATTGTGAGTTCCCATTTCCAAATTTACTTATTGCCCCTTCATTTCCCATATCTACACACACTCATCACAGGTGACACCTACAAGATGTGCTGGGATATTAATACCCAGTGCCAAAAGAAAAAAAAAGAACAAAAACCCAAACCAAAATAAAAGAAAATGAAAAAAACCATACAAAACAAAAAATACAAAGAAAAATGAGCTGGACAGAAGCATTTACTTTTGCAGCATGCAATTTTTTTTCCATAGCTAAGAAAAAAATTTGTACCTGCTCCACTACCTCCACTCACTCCTGAGATTTCCTGAAGGCTGAGAATAAATCCCTGTATTACCTGAGGTATTTCAAAAGGAAATATTGCACAGAGGATTTGCTGCATTCTCCTGACCCGAAGAGGAGATTGCTGAAAAAATCTGCTGTGATTGTTCCCAGCAAGCAGAGGTCCCCAGCTGCAGCAGGTACCTGCCAGGTCCCCAGTCCCAGGATGGGCATCCTCCCACCAGCAGGCAGCTCCAGGTGAGTGGCCATGGGCAGTCAGGCAAGGAGAGGCTGTGGGCTCTTGCAAAACCTTTTAAATCAGCTTTGCCCCTCCCTCCTGCCTGCTGACTGGCTGCAGACGAGGAAAATATGGGCAGAAGTGCTATCATAAGAGGAGGCAGGGATTTTGGTTTATCTAACCCTTTGGAGAACTTAAAAACTGGTTGCTGGCTCCTCAAGAACGTATTGAGTGAGCTTGTCAAAGCAATTTTGGCAATTTTCCATTGGTGGGGGTTGCAGGTTTTTGTAAACCTCACAGTCTCTGCTTTTCTGCAAGAAAAGTGGTATTTGGGGAGTTGGCACATGCCCCAAAACCATTTCTCATCTCACCTGTCCTGAACACATCACCAGAAGATACCAGACAGCTGCTTTTTTAGGAGGAAGCATTCACCTGCCCACAGGAGGAATAATTTTTTTAAATTCCCAATATGGCTCCATCCCCACAGCACCAGGCACCCATGTTTTATAGTTTTCTATATTCTTTTTATTATTCTTATTTATGTTTTATATATATATATATTTGATTTCAAGGTTCCCCATATCTTTTGCTCTCAGCCACTGTATGATGAGTGGTCACTCCATTCAGAACCCTTTTAATTTTATTCCTGAGCTCAAAAAGATCAGGTCTGTTGGCCTGAATTCTGCAATGAAAGCAGGGTTTAACCAGCAATTGTAGTGCCCAGGGCTGCTGGGTAGAGATTTCATTCCCCTACACGGATTTTTCTCCTTATTTGTGAGGAAAGGGGATTATGTAGAGGAGAGATCTGTGATGACCTTGACTCTGAATCATTGTTTCCCTGTCCTTCCGTGATTTTGTAAATTACATATTGACATTTTAGAAATTAATACCTTTGTGAGATATTTATTAGATGTATTTACTTTTTTTTTGCCCTGTTTTTTTTGTGCATTTCTTGAAGGTGAGGAATATCTGAAGCTGAGGAAGAGCCTGTCAGGGATGGAGCAGAGGATGTGTAATTTGCTACTGCATGGTAATCTTAAACCAAATAAAAAAGGGAAATGAGGAGTTACCAGGACCTGCAGTAATCTCTCCAAACACATCCTCTTGGCTTTACCTGGCTTTTCAAAACCCTTGCCATTGGTGCTGGGCTTCATTTGCATAGTGACAAACACAGGGCAAATAACCCCAGCTCCTTTGCAGCAGTTTTTTGGTAGAAACGTGTTTCTGGCAGAAATGCCAGGAGCTGTTTTATGTCAGCAGCCCTGGGGAGAGGTTCCCACCTCCCTCCTGTTCAGCAGCACCCCAGCACTGAACCCCAGGCACTGGGCTGAAATGAAAATAACTCCTTGGCCAGTTCATGCAGCACAAGGCTGGGCTTTGCTGCGGACACAGGGGCAGCCAAGGTGGCTTTTTGCAGAAGCAGCTCAGCTTGGGAGTTTTTAAACTGGAGTTTTTGCACTGCAGTTCACTCACCCTCCCACTCTCCCATCTCCATGTGGAAGCAATTTAAGCTTTCACATGACAGCAAACCTGAAAACAAACTCACAGTGCCTCCAGCACAAGGGTGAAGTGTCCACGTTTAGCTGTGTCCTGAGTTGTAAGATATGGTTTGGGGGTATTCTGTTGTTTGGGGTTTTGTTTTGTTTTTTTTCAAGGTAAAAAATAAGGTATTTAATTTTTAACTCTATCATTTATAGATTTCCAAAAGTGACAGTGGACTGGGGAGGATGACAGTGGCACCTCTCCAATGATACTGAACAAACCAATGCTCTATCAAATTTCTCTTCCTATATAAAAGAATGCAAAACAATAAGTTATTTACATAAAGGGCGTGAGAAAGTTTGTTACAAGAATGTAAACATCAGAAGGCTTAGAAAAACTTGTAAAAACAGGGTGACAGTGTTCTATTTGCCATCTGTAAGAGGTGGGCCAGTTATCTTCTGTTCATTGGCAGTTTTCTTTATCTCTCCCACAAGCAATCCTCCCTCCAGGAGATCTCTGCTCTTCATGGCCATTAATTATTAATTATCTTCTGTTCATGGCCAGGGAGTGTCCCTGCATGGCTGATAAAATCCCATCATCCCATGGGGAGATGCTCCACCCAGGGGAGGAGCCAAGCATTCCTACCTGGATACAATCTGAGGTTTGGGACACCACAGCAGCCTTTGCCCACTGCATTCCCAGAGGAGCAGCTTTCTGCTGCCCTGCATTGCCAGAGGGAGCCCAGGCCCACCTCCAGCACTATTGCATTTGTATTTTTAATTTTCCTGTTAAAGAACTGTTATTCCTATTCCCATATCTTTGCCTGAGAGCCTCTTAGTTTCAAAAATTGCAATAATTCAGAGGGAGGGGGTTTACATTTTCCATTTCAAGGAAGGCTCCTGCCTTCCTTAACAAACCCCTGTCTTTTCAAACCAAGACACACCATGGCTCTTGGAGATAAATATCAGCAGCAGTTCTACCCTGAATACTCGACCTGCATTCAGTGCTTAGGAAGAATAGATAAAGAATAAACCACAAGACTGATTTTAAGGGATGTATCCCATAATATTTTATTCAAAAAAAACCCCACTGATTACTTTTCATTGGAATTAAATGGATTTTTTTTCACAATTGAAAAGATTCTTAAATATATCTATGTAATTGTTCTCTTGATGGGTGATCCCTGGAAGGTTATGATGCATTTAAGGCATTTTTCATAAGCATAAGTTTTTAAATTTCAAGTTATAGCTAATTAGAAATGTCAGTCTCTAATCCCATTAACTTCTCAGTTCAGCTAAGAAAAATGCAGCTTTTCTCAGCTCCTTCACAGAGGCAAAGTGCTGGAAAAGCAAACAGAAACTTTGTTTTCTTACTCACCCATTCCAAGATGCTTTAGAAAGGGTGTAATGCATTCCTGAAAATTCAGGCTGAAAATTCCTCATCCTGATGGCAAATAATACACTGGGATTTTTTCCCACAGTATAAATAATACAAATACAGAGCTGAACAGATTAATGGACCTTGCTAATACAGTGAAATAAATACCTGCTAAACCATGAAAGAGTAATATCACAGCTATGCTCTAAGATTTTTCAGTTTACCTTCAGAAAATGGACATGATTTGTGAACTTCACCAAAATTAGATTATACATAGATGGCAGCATATCTATATTAATTTTATAGTTTAATATAATTTATATAATTTTAATATAATTTGATAATTTCTCAATCTCACAAAAACAGCACCTTTGTAAAGATACAGTCATAGGGTGTATTAGGGTGAAGGTACTTCCAGATCCCAAACTGCTGGGATCCTCAATCCAAGAGGATCAGCACGAGTGTTTTAAAAGCCACACAACCAAAAATCCAAAAAAAAATCAAGCACATCAAGATACCTCACTTCCCTTATCACCATGTATGGCCTGTATTGTGCAAAATCACTAACCAGCTTCAGAATCTCTGCTGCTCTGAATATTTTCCTCTTCTGGAAAGAAAATGCATCTAAAAGCCTGATAAGCCTGTTGAAATAATAATCACCTGCACAAATTTAAACAAACTCATATTGGGAATCAGAACTGCTCTCATAGCTCCTGATTTAAAACAGCTCTTGACACATCTCAGCCCCTGCAGTGATTCATTTTCAGGGAGGTTTTCAGGAGTGTGTGCCATAAGGGTTCTGATCCTTCCCCCAGTTGTTTCTGGGGTGATTTTTGGGGTCTCTTGCCCAGCTTGCCAGCCTCTAACATGGTGCTAAAAGGACAAAGTAAATCTCGAGCTCTTGCTGGCTCTGTGTGGCTCCCAGGGCTCTCCAGTCATAGCACACACTTCCCTGGAGCACCACAGAGGCTTTCAGGGCAAACACTTGCCCTGGAATGGGATCCAGGCATCAGCACTAAGGAGAACAGTAATGTAGCAGAGACAAGGACTAACTTCACCATCTTTTAAAGAGGAAATGAACATGTACAGTCACATAAATATAAGAAAAAAAAAAACACAAAAGAAAAGTTCTCTGGTTGCAACAGTTCCTGGATCCTTTTTCATCCTTTCCCTAGCTGAGTGTCTGCTGCACTTTTTTCACAAACTGTGAAGCCTGAGGCTGCTGAGTGCAGAATGTCTTCCCTGTGAAACATTTGTGCATGTCCTCACTGGCACAGAGGTGCTGAGCTCCAGGGACAATGCACAGCTGTCAGAGACATTCTGATACTCCTGGCCCAGGCTGCTGAGGGTGCTTCTTCATGTAAAACAAGAGATAGGCTGTTTCTCTCCTGTGGAGGCAAAGGAAAAACACATCACAAGGTATGTTTGAAAAATCTAGGTAACATCCCAGAATTGCTCCTGCGCAGCTTTCTGAGCTTTAGGTCAACTAAGCTGGTCCTCTCCAGTATTCCCCAGATTTGCTGGTTTATAGGAGAGATTATCTCCCTCCTGTAAGCTCATTTTCTTAACAATGCATCAAAACAAAAAGCGTGGAGAAATCCTGACTGCACATCTCCTGCATCCCCACTACACCCCAGGCAATGTTCCCAAACCAGTTTGTCTCCCCTCTCTTTGCTACCCTCATTCCAATGTCTAGAGCAGCATTAGGAAAAATCAGGGATACATTTGCATACCAGTAGAGGTTGGAACGTCCATAGGTGCACTTAACATCATCCCATGACACCTAGAGAAGAAAAATACACAGGAGGAGGCTGGTAAAAACTCTTAGGAGATGGAAAAATTCTGATACCATCCCAGGAATTCTCATAGGAGTGGTGTAAGTGGCACTTCCAGGAACTAAACACCTTCCAATAAATTAGTTTATTGCTTTTACTCTTGGAGGAAAAGCAGTTCTGAATGTACACTGTCAGCACATTTCTCTCCACAGAGAAAAGCAAGGCACAATTCTTCCCAAGAATGTGAAACCCAGAAATATTCTCTGAACCTCAGAGAAAGGAAAAACAATTCTTATCTCATTTGCTGTGCCTGTGTTTGTGCAAAAGCAGAATGGAGATTGTTTACCCACAGTGATGGGGTTTTGCTCCCTTGGCCTGTCAGGGCCAGGTGTGTGTGTAAGTTGGGACTGTGGGCTGACAGTCACGAGATTCAGTGCAGTGTGTGCAGAGTTGAGGGCTTGGCAGATTCAGTTTAGATGTAATGTAATAGAGTGTAATATAATATAGAATAATATAGTATAATAAAGTAATTAATTACCCTTCTGATTGGATGGAGTCCTCCTCGTCATTTCCCCCCCCTCATCAGGGGCAAAAATATCATCAGTAGTATACATTAAACAGATGTAGGGTGCATCAAGTAGGATATTCAGCAAACATCCTGAATATTCTGCACTAGTCAGAATGCTTCTGCATTCTGCAATGCACAAAACTATCAGTGCAATTCTCGCCCGATTGGTGGGGGGAATGATGAGCAGGATATCGGATATTCATGATATCAGAAGGCTAATTATTATATTATATTATATTATATTATTATACCATAGTATATAATAGTGTATAATAGTATATTATATATTATATGTTATATATTATGTTATATGTTATATTACTTATATATTATTTATATTATACTATACATTGGATTATATATTATATTATATATTTTATATATTATACTATATTATATTTTTGCTATTATATGATATATTATGTTATATGATATGATGTTATGTTATATTATTCTATACTATATTACACCTCATCTAAACTGGAACTGCACAAGCACCCAACTCAACTCCACTGCCCAAAATCTTGTCACTGTCTCCTGACTGACATTCTGGACATGCACTTGGCCCTGACAGGCCAAGGAAACAAAACACCATCACTGTGGGTAAACAATCCCCATATTGCATTCTGCTTTGGCACAACACAGGAGCAGCAAATGAGATGAGAATTGCTTTCATCATCCTTTTCTCTGCTTCTCTCAGGTTCAGAGAATGTGAATCACACACATAACAGATCCTGAGGCCTTGTTTGGTGCAGGACTCACTCTGCCCTCAGCCCAGAGCATCCTGTAGCAGGGGAGGACAAAGCTCCGCAGCCTCAGTTTCCTTCCCTGGTTCTCTGTAATCAGCACCAGAGTGGATGAGAGCTGGAGGAGTGTCCAGGAAGGCACAAAGGGAACGTGGCTGGATCTGCTCACCTGGCAAACCTCAGAATCGTTGAAGCAATACCATTTACAGTCTGTGAGGCTCCGGATGTAGGCACAGTAATGGCCACAGCTGGCTGATCCTGAGTGAGCAACCACAGCAAAGAGCTCATACTGCCACGTAGCCTGCCAAGAGACACAAAGAGACACTTCCAGTGCAGCAATTCCCATCTGCCATGGACTGCAGAGAAGCAGCAGCCAGGGCAGCAAGGATGTGCATTTTGTCAAAGAGGTTCACCAAATTTTTATGAGAATGGAGCAGAGAGGAGAAGAAAATCATTCCTTTTTGAACAGGAGTATCTCACCTTTTCACTGTCATCTGCTTGGCACTGACTTTCTGTCAAGACTTGCCTGAGATCAAGTTCTTGTGGGAATGGCAGGGAGTGGCTCAGCTTGTGCGTGCGAGAGGATCTCTCAAAGCAGAAGCGCTTCAGGTGCAAGGTCAGGGTCTGGGGCAGATGGACGAGCTTCATGCTCTGGAAAGAATCAATAATGCAGCTGAAAACTGGGGCCAAACCCTGGGGAGGTGGGGTGCAAACAGCCACTGCCACCCAGGGTGTGCAGCATGGAGAACAGCCAGTGCTCCAGTAAATATTTGCCAGTTCCAAGGGACAGCAGATGCCAAACCTTGGTAGCCCATCTGCACACAAAACAGAGCTGTGATAGCCAAGTTTCTCAGCTTCAGTGTCATCAGCACCCAGCCTTGGGTGTCTCAAGGGCTGCTTCACCTCTCATGTGCTTTCCTAGCCCCATGCTGGTAGCACTAGAGGCAAATCTACTTCCTGAGACATCAGACCACAGGACCTCCTTCCTAACAGGAGGAAAGGTGTCCATGGTTTATATCTCACTCTGCTGGCAAACCTGAGCTGTTGATCTCCTCTTAAACTTCCTATGGTTGAGTCCTTTCCCCACCCTCCCCAATCCTCAAGGGAGTTCTGGGTATGAGACATGGGGAAATAGTTCTCCAATTACCTGCAGAAAAGTTGTTTTCTTCCCACACTGTTGACAGAAACACATGTTTTGTCCAGTCAGCTCCTCTGGATGGAAGAAGTATTGCAGACAGTCCTCCTAAGAAGACAGAGACTTCTTTCAGCTGAATTCCTTCAGCAGGATTTTTATTTCTACATTATTTCAGAGGGTCCAAGCAAACAGCAAAGTTACAGAAGGCATGTTTTATTCAAAGGACAAAATAGTGCAGCCTGAAAAAAAAGGTACCTCATTTCTCCCAGCTGCTGCTGTGATTATAAAAGTTGGAAAAAAAAAGGGGTACACATATTCCACAAAGAAGGTATTGATGTATAAATATCTTTTATACCTACTTCAAAGCCTTAAAGGTTTTCAAAGCAGCTCCTTTATGCTGAAACAGTACAAAGGGGTCAGAGAATCTGTAAGGTCCAGTAGTCCACTGGCATTTGAAAAATCCACTATGAACAGAATCATCTCCTAAGGAAAAGGTGCTGCTGCTAAACTTACCAGAGTCTTCAGCCTGTGAGAATTGGCATCCAGCACTGGGAGTGGAAGGGTTAACATGGTGCTTTTGCTCTTTACTTCAAAAGAGCATTTCTGACAGGCCACATGCTCCTGTATGCAGATCGCGTACAAATCTCGCAGCTCTTTAACCTGGAGGGGTGAAAAAAAAGGCCAAAGCAAGGTTTATGAAGAAAGCTGAGCTGTTTCCCTGTGGGTGGGAAAGCCCCTGTGGTCACACATTTCAAGCCAGGTTATTATCCCTTTGAGGTTGGAACCAAGATGTGACAATGACTTACGTGGACATCCCACAATTTAAAGGAGAACAACTCCTCCCCTCATTCCCTAACAGAGGGGAAAGACACAGTCTGTAAGATCAGAGAGTTAAATATCTGCTTTGATGCAGAATGGTTCTGTTTTGCTTGAAACTGCAACAGGAGCCTGTCTTCTGTGCTAATAAAGCTGTGACAATCAGTCAAGGAACAGTCACTTTTCCCAGTCCCATGGGAGGAGCTGTTATATACATCACATGCTATCAGTGACTAATTAGAGTGAAATGCACGTGGCTGACTTCAAAGCATGGAAAATCTGTGTCAAGATACACCAATAAATGTTTACAGAAATGTGAGGGGGAAAGAAAATTAAATACAACCAAATACAATGCTGCAAAAAGATCAATCTTATAGTTACTAATCAGCTCTCCCATTAGAATGGACACTGGCATTCCCTGAAAGCAGGATGAGCAAAACTTAACTGTGATTCAAAATGTCAAAGCTTATGAAACAAAGATTCTCTGTCCCATTTGAAAGATGCAATGAAAGAAGAGATAATTTTAGAACTTTAACTCAGGACAATTGCCAGTGAATGGGATCCTTCAAGGAGCAGAGGAAACCACACCTGATCAGGGGCAAAGGCTCGTTTCAGTCACCATCCTTACCAGCTCTGGCTTTTTCATCTGCTTCTTTAACAAGTTCCAGAGAGTCAGAAAGAGCTGAGCAGCATCATGCTGCACAAACACTGCAGGAGCAGAAAACACAACTCAATCAGTGTCATGAACAGCACCTGGCACAGAGTTCCCACAAATGGCAAAGGGGGAATTTTGTCCCCTCTCAGCCCCAGTTTCTTGTCCCTTGCTCCTCCCTGCAGGGACAGAGCTTAGGCTGGGCACCAGCTGCAATTTCTCCATGGGACCTGAGCAGTTGGGGATGCATTTCATGGCATCAGAGAATGGTTTGGGTTGAAAGAAGCCCCAAATTTCATATGGTCCCACTCATCCCCACCATAGGCAAAGACACCTTCCAGCAAACACCTTCCAACCTGGCCTTGAGCACTTGCAGGGACACAGCACCCACAGCTTTTCTGGACATTCTTCACCAGTGTCTCACCATTCCCACAGTAAAAAATTTCTTCCCAATACTCAATCTAAACCAGCTGGTTTACATTTCAAGCCATGACCCCTTATCTTATCACTTCTGTGTCACATGTCCTACCATGCCCTTGTAAACAGTCCCCTTTGAATCCTCCTCAGAAACGATGCAGGGAGGATTCTGTTCTCTTTTTCACCTTTATTACTCCACAGACCTGTTTTCCTCACCCCCTCATGCCCCAGGAAGGCTAAAATGCTTCTGAGTGCTGAGATTAAAATGACAGCAGGGCCTATCACATGTCTCACACACCAGATAAGACAAACCCCTTGATCCCCATCTCTCTCTAACTGGAAGAGAGATGACTGACTGCAAAGCCACTCAGAGTCAGGAGAAAAACGCTGCAAACAGGGATACTGAGTTTATCTTGTGTTCCTCTTTCATAAACATCAGGGCACCTCCCTTTTCAGTTCTGAAAACTGCTGTTTGGGCTTGTATATGACAAAGATATGGGCATTTGGTTATACCCTGTGTATTGCACACATAGACAGACTCTTGGCATCCCACTGTCACTGGTCACTCATGCATTAAAACCCTCTCTCTTTTAGAACTTTGGCCAGCTGGGAGATTTAGCCTGCAAATTCTTCTCTCTGCCCTTATAAGAAGGAGCAGGAGGGGATCTGTGCAAACTCATTCTCTTTTCCACACCATCCCTTTCTTCTAAAAAGTAACAGCAGCTATTTCACTATCATGATGCAGTACAGCAAGACAAACCAAACTATGGGCTGTACTCTCTGCCCTGCACAGCATCCATAGCTGGATCTTCTAGCACCTAATAGTCCTCCCACCCTTTGGATATCAGCAAATACATCCAGCAGGGTTTGCTTTTATCTCCCTTCAGTAAGACACAGCATTGCCCTCAGCTCACAGGCAGCTACAACGAGCACTGTGTCACTGTAACTCCTGACATTTCTGAATTCCTGGAGGAGATGTTGGGCTGCTTGTAAGTGCTGGATAATGCAGACAGAGGTGGGCACGATGAGGCAGGGCTGCTTACACTCCACTCTGTGCTCTGAAAGGCAGTAAGCCAGCTCTGTGGGGCCAACAGCTTTGCACTTGCCACACTGCATCTTCTCCAGCAGCAGGAGCATCTGGTACGGGACATTGCTCCTCCTCTGGGCAGGGGAGGATGGCACCGTGATCCTGGAAGGGGGAGAAGCAGCACCAGAGGTGATCAGAGGTTCACTGCAGAAATGTCAGACATCACACCTGAAGGAGCACAGGTCAGCAGCACAGACAGCAGCTCAAGAGGAACCAGAATGGGAACGTTTGCAGCTAAAGAAGGGAAAAGGGAAAGGGAATCCCACAGTGCAGGATGACAGCTCTAAAGTAAAAGGCCAAAATTTTAAGTTGGCTTGTTCTTGAATAAGACACAAGCCAAGCAGGACCTCAAGTGCTATCTGGCCTCTAGAAACAACATTAGTTACAGCCAATTCCAGAACTTTTTTGCCTCCCACCCATTGATGTCCTCACTCTCAACATGCCCTCAAAATTTCACGGGCACATATATCATAATGCTTCTATTTCAACTATATGCCAACAAAACATCTTAATTCTCCCTAAATTCATTGTAGCCCACAGGTTTTTCTTTCTTCAAATAAGCATGGTAACCTACAGTCTACATTATTTAGCTTTGGCCATTTATGACACATCATTTCTGCATGTCTGAAATTTGTCTTTTCTCCTCTGCTCAGCAGTGAGCATGTAAGAAAGGACTGAATAGGAATGATCCAGTTAGATGACTAAATCTGCAGTGGAGTGAGTAAACTGAAAACAAATTATATATTTTTAATATATATACATAAAAATATATAAAACTTTTATATATATATAAAATATAAATAAATATAAATAATATATGTATATATTCTATATAATTATAAATTATATATATTTGTTATATATTATAATATATTCTATTTCTATCATATATAAACATATTAAATAAATAGAATTACTATATATAATTATTATCTATAAAATTATAAATTAATTTATAAATTAATAATTATAAATTATTAATTATTAGTTATAAATTAATTTATAAATTTAAAATTATCATTACTATATGTTACAATATTTTTATATTATAATATTTTTATATTTAATATAAGATTATAATGTTTATGTATTTAATATAATAATATACATCCTTAATATATAAATATAATATCTATTTAATATTTATATATTATATTAAGATTATTATATATTATAATGATATTATAATTTATAAGTAAATTTATAAGACATTTATAAATTATATAAAATTATCCTGTTAGGGAAAAGAGAGTGGTACAAGCCACAAAGACCCAGTTCAGGACATGAACCAGAGATGATTTACAAGTCTGAACACTGCAGCCTCTGCCTTTGCAGGGCCTGTCAGTGCATGACAGACACCACAAGGCAGAGACCTTGCTGAGGGACCAAAGGCATCCTGATAGCACCTCAGTGATGCAGTGATGCCTTCAAAAGTACATCCCATATGAAAGAAGGAGTGGGGACAGGAGTGCAGCAATGGAAACATCCCAGGGAGGTGGAACAGGAGGTACCTCCGGAGTATCCTTGTGAAGTGGATGTTCATGAGGAACACCTGGAGCAGGGAGTTCAGACAGCAGCTCTGCCCAAGGTTGTACAGTCCAATAGCTTCTGTAGGGGAGAAAAAGACCAAGTGAGGCCTGGGGATAGGCACAAGAAAAGAAACTGAAAGTTATTTGGAAGTGGCAAACTCTTCTTGTGCACATTCAGCCATTCAGTGTACAAGTTCAGCATCTTGGTTGGACCTGGTAAAGTGTTCAGTTTATCCTTCTGTTTACCAAGCAGACAACATTTGGGTATTTTTGGCAACCGGCAGAAAAAATCCAAGCAAACCCGGCTAATGATTCTCAGATTTCTCCCAGTTCCTCTTTTTCAGTCCTCTCATAACACACCTAAATATAAAATAGAACAACAGGAGGCAAAGACTGCCTGTATGAGGAGAACAACCTGTCCCTAGCCCATGGTTTAGCAAATCCAGCAATGCTGGCTGTGTTTGGAGAGAGACAGAGCCAGCAGCTAGGCATTCTTGGCTGCTAGGGCAAATTTGAGGACTTAAATATGGAAAAAGCTCTGAGATCTTCATGTATTCCATTCTAAAAAAACTCAAAATGGTTACTTGGCAAGGCAAAATGAGAATTATCTGTATATTCTTCAGTGAAGAGATAAGGAATAGGAGAAAATTAAGCCTATGGACAGGGAATGGAACAGCAGGCATGAGAAATAGAAAATATAACTGAAGAATAAGCAAAACATTATTACCATTTTTTAAGTCTGCCAGACCAAAGACTGATGTCAGCTTCTGGTTTTTGGCCTTCACCTCTTTGGTTTCCTCTTTATTATTCTGCACTTCAATTTCTGCCTCCATGACCTCGCTTGGTGCCGCCTCTGGTTTCTTGCTTCCTTCTTGACGTCCACTCGTCTGTCCCATCAACAATACTGCTCAGGGACAGAAGAGACCTTCCCATTATGAAAAAGGTGAAATCAAAATACCATTGAATGCTTTGGGTTGGAAAGGAACCTTAAAGATCATCTAATTTCAACGCCCTGCCACCTGCAGGGATGTCACCCACCAGATCAGGCTGCTCAGGGCCCCATCCAGCTCAGCCTGGAATATCAATAAAATCAGCAAGATCACTGCAAGAGCAGGTGGGATATGGGAATTAACAGGGGTGTTGAGGGGTGCAGGCTACTGCTAAGGGAACAGAAACAGAGCCTGACGACAATTGCTCATCCTGTCTTCCACTTGTGGCTAAATAAATAAATAAATGAATCTTCAGTTCCACAGAAACAGCTCCATCTAGCCAAGGAACTCTACATATCCCTGTCCAGGAAGATTTGGTAAATAGGATTATTAAAATTGTCCAAAAGCAGATGTTGCAAAACTCCTCTGTTTGGAAAAAGCAGTATTTTATTAAAAGAAAAAAGTAGCCCAAGTATTGAAAAGGTCAAGTTTCACCTTCTCTTCTGGCCAGATAAGCACCTTTGGTTTCTGTACTGGGCTCCCTGTGTTGGTTTTAAGCCCTGAGTCACAGCACTGCTCTGGCACTTTGGACTGTAATTTTGAAAGATATTTAAGCACCAGCATAGCAGTTTCTTTTTCTGTTCCTTCAAGTGATCACAGGCAAAGTAACTGTTCATGCAAAAGAACCACTATAAGGCCTTGATTTTAAGGGAGTATTCAACAAACCATTACTCTGACAGTCTCCTGGGACTCAGCTACTAAAGCAAAATAAAAATATGCAAACAAAACAGTCTGATAAAAGTTCAAATGCAACTATGTAGAAATGAAATTTTCTAAAAGCCCACTGCCAACATGGAGACAGAATCAGAAAAAAAGTGGATATTCACGGGGAAAGGGGGGGTGGAGACCCAAAAAATGCTCAGAAATTATTATTCTACAGATATTAAACAG
>VZSJ01000563.1:110142-147165 GCA_013398405.1 Pheucticus melanocephalus
GGGGGGTTCCTGTACCTGCTGGAGGGGGTGATCCCCGGGAATCTCCCAAAGGACAGCAGTGACAGCATTTGCAGGGCAGGGGGAACACCTGGGTGCTCCTGGGGCATTGCTCAGGTGTGCAGAGGGACAATCCCTGTGCCCCAGGACAGTGCAGGAGAGGGGAGCAGCACACCTGAGCAGGTGGGGGTGCAGGGAAGATCCTTTTTCTTTGTCATTTTCATTTCTTCTTCCCAATCCCATCCCAGTGCCCCCAGTCCCTCCCTAGTGTGCCCCAGGGACCCCAGATGCAGCTGACGATATCTTATCTAATTTGCCTGTCATTTATGCAATAAAAAATGTCCTCTCCTAAATTTACATTTACAACCTACAGAACAGCTGAGCTAACTGTTGGCACATGCAGTACAGTGACACAGAGACAAAATGTATTTTTTAATTACTCCCCATCATCCTCCTCTTCGAACGAATCAGTTCCCACTTCTTCATAGTCCTTTTCCAGGGCAGCCAGGTCCTCTCTGGCCTCTGCAAACTCTCCCTCCTCCATGCCTTCTCCCACGTACCAGTGCACAAAGGCTCTCTTGGCGTACATCAGGTCAAACTTGTGGTCCAGCCGTGCCCAGGCCTCGGCGATGGCCGTGGTGTTGCTCAGCATGCACACTGCCCGCTGCACCTGGGCCAGGTCCCCTCCAGGAACAACTGTGGGGGGGCTGGTAGTTGATCCCAACCTGGAAGCAGGGATGGGAGAGAAGGCTGTACGACTCATTTGGATGTACAATTTATTTCCCAACAGCAGGAGCAGGAGGCAGCCAAAGAGCTGAAGGAAGGTGAGTGAAGTTACAGATGCTGGGGTGGAGTGGTGCCAGGTGGCAAAGGCCATTACAAATGTCAAACAGCATGAAACTCACTCTAATGTCTGTATTATTCTACTGTTCAATGTGTGGTGGTGTTCTCAGGGGTCCCAGGATGAGGGAAGAGATGAGAACCTTGACTCCATGTTTCAGAAGGCTGATTTATTATTTTATGATATATATTATATATATATATATAATACATATAATTTTATGATATATACATATTATTTTACGATATATATATTACTTTTATATTTTTATGAATTAAAACTATACTGAAAGAAGAAAGCATTTCATCAGAAGGCTATCAAGGAAAAGAAAGGAATGATAATAAAATCTTGTGACTGACCAGAGAGTCAGAGACAGCTGGGCTGTGATTGGCCATTAATTAAAAACAACCACATGAGACCAATCACAGATGCACCTGTTGCATTCCACAGCAGCAGATAATTATTGTTTACATTTCATTTCTGAGGCCTCTCAGCTTCTCAGGAGAAAAAAATCTTAGCAAAAGGACTTTTCATAAAATGTCTGTGACATTAATGCACACTGACGAGTTCGTAGCTTTTTTAACAGCTACTCAACACTGAACATAGAGTTTCACCAAGATACTCTGTAGAAACTAACATAAAAAGTTGGTTCCCAGTTGGAAGGTTTCATTGTTGAAGGAGCTGTTTGTATGGCAAACGCTTTTCCACTGGTAATGTCTGTATTATTGTTGAAAATGTATTTCCAGACACTGCTGTGTAAGCAATGGGGAGAGGCTGTATAATGTTTCTAGGTTAACTAAGAGATTCCCTAATATCAGCATTTCCTTCCTTTATTAATTTTACCAACTTTGGTATTTCCTCAGTTTTAGATTGTGCCTCAGAGGCAATGCTCATTGGCTGTTCCAAAGGTCAGATCTGAAATTAAAACTTCTTTCAATTTTAACCCATACACACTTCGAATTTCCACTTATTTAAATATGTAGGAGCCTGTGTCAGTGGGATATCCAAAGGAGAAAAGGCACATTTGATATAAATGCATCCTTCTTATGTTCATTGGGAAATATCTGTATTCCCCCATTGTGGAAACCCAGGGCACTGGGAATATTCCCCTGTCTGCTCTGGGGTGCCCTGACTCCCAGGGAAGCACTGACTTTGACCCTCATTGATGGAGAAAGTTTCCCAGACTTCAAGATAGACTGGAATCCATAAAAGTGTGAGATAGATTATAGAGAGCAGTGTAGGTGTATCACTTGGTGAGAAATTGAGGTTTTGGGGTTTTTAGTATGTTGTGGATGGAAGCAAGATGGAGGGCACAGGGTGTCCTCCTGGGTTTCTTCTTCATGCTTCTTCTTCCTTCTTCTTCTTTGGTTTGGGTGGCATTTTGTAACTGGGCAGAAAAGTCCCCATTGCAGCTCTTTGGGATCAGTTATTGGGTTAAAAGGGAAAATAATGTAGGTGTGAGTTCTTAATTGGATAGTTTAGTCTTAAAAGACCTTGTAACAAGAGGCTGTTGGCCATTTTGTGCCTTCTAATGAAAAGCTGCCAAACTTATGGTTGTGAAACTGTTTTATTGGTAAGAAATAATCAACACCTGAGTCTGAACATGAATTACTGTCTCAAGTGCCTTCAATCCAGATCCAGAGAAACCGATGACTGGGTTATCCCCACACCCCATCTGCTGGGGGAAACAGGAGAAATAGACAAGATAGAAAACTTTAAATACAAGTTTTCTACTAGAAAACAAATACAAGTTTTCTGCTGGACTGAACCTCCCCTTTCAACACTAAAGAGAAGCTTGTGGCAGCCCTGTGGGATTCACATTCTCTGAACCTGAGAGAAGCAGCGAAAAGAATGATCAAAACAATTCTTATCTCATTTGCTGCACCTGTGTTGTGCCAAAGTTGAATGCATTGTGGAAGATTGTTTACCTGAAAGGAATTGGTAATTGGATTCTGGTGTGAGTGTTTTGGTTCACTGACCAATTGGATCCAGGGGTGTGTGTCTCAGGACTGTTGGCTGACAGTCGCAAGATTCTGGGCAGTTGGGTGCTTGGCAGTTTAGATGTAGTGTAATATAATATAGAATAATATAGTATAATAAAGTAATTAATTAGCCTTCTGATAAGATGGAGTCAGATGCACCATTCCTCCTGGAAGTGGGACAAAATAGAGCCCTACTCATCTTGATATCTCCTGTATCCACTCACCTTGAAGCCTGTTGGACACCAGTCGACAAACTGGATGGTTCTCTTGGTCTTGATGGCAGCGATGGCCACGTTGACATCCTTGGGGACAACATCCCCCCGGTAGAGCATGCAGCAGGCCATGTACTTGCCGTGCCTCGGGTCACACTTGACCATCTGGTTGTTGGGCTCGAAGCAGGCGTTGGTGATCTCGGCCACGGAGAGCTGCTCGTGGTGTGCCCGGTCGCAGGAGATGATGGGCGCGTAGGTCACCAGCGGGAAGTGGATGCGCGGGTAGGGCACCAGGTTGGTCTGGAACTCGGTCAGGTCCACGTTGAGGGCGCCGTCGAAGCGCAGCGAGGCGGTGATGGAGGACACGATCTGGCTGATGAGGCGGTTCAGGTTGGTGTAGGTGGGGCGCTCGATGGCCAGGTTGCGGCGGCAGATGTCGTAGATGGCCTCGTTGTCCACCATGAAGGCGCAGTCCGAGTGCTCCAGCGTGGTGTGCGTGGTCAGGATGGAGTTGTAGGGCTCCACCACTGCAGTGGAGACCTGAGGGGCTGGGTAGATGGCGAACTCCAGTTTGGACTTCTTGCCGTAATCCACAGAGAGGCGTTCCATCAGCAGGGAGGTGAATCCAGAGCCGGTACCGCCACCAAAGCTGTGGAAGATCAGGAATCCTTGCAGCCCAGAACAGGCATCGGTCTGGAAAGCAAAAGAGAAAGTGAAACAGCAGGGGCTGAAAAAGGTGGAAAAGATTTTGCTATGTGAGCTTGTCCTGAGCTGAGGGAGTGGAGCAGTCACAGGCAGTATACAGCATAGATTTCATGTCAGGTTTTCCTGGGAAAGGGCTGGTGATAGTTCCAACCTTTGCTTTCCTCACCATCTCAACTTATGGCACAGGAATCTGTCCAGGCCCCTCTCTCTCTGAACTTCACACTGCTCTGTTATTCCAGCTGAAACCAGCAATGTACAACTGCATAATCCCCCCTTCAGTATCAGTATTGGTGCTCTAGGGCTGTGTTAATAATTAAAAATTCTGTATTCATAACCACTTTATAAAAATGCCTGGAGGCATGCAGCTGGGAAGTGAACTACTGGAAGTGAACTCTTCTATACCATGTCCAAGATCCTGTCTGTATGAGTTGCTGTCTCTTTGCTGAACCATTGCTATCATTTGCAGTTAACAAGCTGTTAGTTCTGCCCGTCTTTTTTCTGCAGGGTCCAAATGCTGTTTCAGAGCTGCTGGGGCTTACCAGCTTACGGACACGATCCAGCACCAAATCAATGCTTTCCTTGCCAATGGTGTAGTGGCCTCGGGCATAATTATTGGCTGCATCTTCCTTTCCAGTGATCAGCTGTTCTGGATGAAAAAGCTCCCGGAAGGTGCCAGCCCGTACTTCATCTGAAGAAGAAAGAGAAGTGGTAAGAATGTGGTCTTTGTGAGGGTTGTCCCCAGGACGAGGTGAGAGATGAGAATCTGACTCCATGTTCTCAGAAGGCTGATTTATTATTATATTATATTATATTATATTATATTATATTATATTATATTATATTATATTATATTATATTATATTATATTATATTATATTATATTATGCTATACTAAAACTATACTAAAGAATAGAGAAAGGATACAGACAGAAGGCTTAACAAGAATGAATAATAAAAACCCGTGACGGACGCAGAGAGTCCGACACAGCTGATGGTGATTGGTCATTAATGAAAAACAATTCACATGTTTGGATAAACAATCTCCAGACCATATTCCAGAGAGCAAAACATGGAGAAGCTGAGGCTTCTCATCTTCCCAGGAGAAGAAATCCTGGCCAAGGGATTTTTCAGAAAATATCACAGTGGGAGTAAGAATATGCTCCAGTGCCAACAAATTCTGGTTGTTGTTGGCTTCAGTGCATGCTCTCAGCCACAGGAGCTCATGATGCCAAAAGACAGATGCTGATGGAGAAGGGAAATGTCTCTGGAGTATTTTTTCATTGTTGCATTTGTTTGATTTATTGTGCATCTTCAATCCAGCCACTTCTCATGAGCTTGTTGGTGACAAGTACAGCCTGCATCCACAAGTCTCCAGAAAAAACAATGTGAAGAAATTCAGGTGTCCCAATTTCTAGAAATTTTTCTATCATTGGAGGGAAGTGGTCAGGCTCCTGCTTTGAATCCAAACTGAAGAAAGTCAGAAATCTGAATGGCAAAAATGTCATGATAAACAAACCCAAAAGTTAAATATTGATGTAAAGAGAAGTTGTACACACCACGTGTACCAGCCATTAAACTGCTGGGGATCCTCTTGTTCCTATATTTGTAACACCTGTGACAGAATCTGGCATCCTGTGTCACAAGAAAATTGATTTCATGCTACCTAGTGGTAGCCCGAGGTGCAGAGGGCCACTTTGTGCCAGTGGAGACCAGTGGCACACCATGGTGATATGAGGAAAAGCAATCTCATCTCCATTTTGCAGGTTTATTTCTATACTGACCTACCACAGTCGGTTCCAAGTCCACCATTACAGCCCTTGGCACGTGCTTCCCAGTGGCTGTTTCGTTGAAAAATGTGGTGAAGGAGTCATCAGAGCTGAGTTTGTCCTGCAGGTCCTTGAAGGTGCCATCGGGCTGGATGCCATGCTCCAGGCAGAAGAGTTCCCAGCACGCATTTCCTATCTGCACTCCAGCCTGGCCCACGTGAACAGAGATGCACTCACGCTGAGGGGAGAGAGAAGGCAGGGTCAGGAAAATCAGTGTGCCTTAGCCCTCCCTATTCCTGGTGGTTACCTTTTCCCAGGGTATTGCTTTTCCAAAAAATCAGTGAACTGTCACTGTCAGTGTTTGTTTGGTTGTTCAGCCCCATGAGCACAATGGAAATGCACGTGCCAGATACTGGGACAGTGTGGTATTTTTGGGGTCCCCCAATAAAGGGAGGAAATTATGACTCTGACTCCATGTTCTTAGAAGACTAATTTATTATTTTATGATATTATATTATATAAAAGAATGCTATACTAAACTATACTAAAGAATAGAGAAAGGATACTTACGGAAGGCTAAACAAGATAATAATTAGAAACTTGTGATTCTCTCCTCAGAGTCTGACACAGCCTGACCATGATTGGTTTTTAAGTCAAAACAATTCACATGTTGGATAAACAATCTCCAACCACACTCCAAAGCAGCAAAACACAGGAGAAGCAAATGAGATAATACTGTTTTCATTTTTCTCTGGGGCTTGTCGGCTTCCCAGGAGAAGAATCCTGGGCAAAGTGGATTTTTCAGAAATATGCCAGTGACAAGACAGTTCTTTAAAAAAATTGAGATCTGTGTGCTGTACTACAGAAGTATATTAAAACAGCCAGGAAAAATTAATTTCAACTACACAAACCCCCACCTTTCTTCCTGGATTGGCCCTGCTGAGGAGCACATCCCAGTTTAGTTTATTTTTACTCCTGGCTGGAACCTGACACAGCCATGTGGCATCCCTCACCCTTATGTAACCCAAGGCAGGTGATGTCTTTTGATCCTTCTACCCTCTGACAGCAGGCTAGCGTGGAAATTTGGAAGTGCTGCCTTCACCTAAGGAAATTATTCCAGATTTTCTTGGTCGAAACAAATGTTCCTTCCAGCTCCTGAGCAGTCATTAATTTTACAACACAATTTTACTCCATTGCTTGTCAGGCAGCACCACTGCAGTGAAGTGTACTTGCATGATTCCCAGCATTGTTTCTGTGGCAGCCAGGAAGAGAAAAGTGTGTAACCCCAGCCTAAAGTAGGCAGGTGTCAATTGCTCCAAAATCCTGTACACCTTAAAGTGCAGGAGCATGAAGGCCCTGCTGCTGGATTTCAGAAGTTCACAAGCAGAATTATAAAGCAAATGCTTCTGGGTTAGTCCCAGCAGTTGCAACACTGGGTGTAGTGAAAGGCATTTTTTTGAGGAGAGAGTGGTTTCAGGCATGTGGATTTTTTCAGATTTGGTTTCTGCTTTGGAGCAATTAAAGCTGCCTGAGCTCTGGTTTTGTGATCCCCAGGGCCCTGTCTGTACTAGGGAGTAAAAAAAAGTCAGGACATGGTACTGAACACTGGCCTGTGATCTCCTGTGCTGATTGATAATTCCAAAAAATTGGCACAGTTTTGGCTTAGGCCAGTTAAATTTTTCCCAGACAATGCTTGGGCACCACGCAGAAAACAACTCATTGTCAAGAATGGTTTCCAGGGAGCAGCTCGCTGGCCACTGCCAGGCTTTGGAGAGGGAAGGAGAACTGAGATGCCCAGCTGTGAAGCAGGCCTGGCTTTAAGGGCAGAGGATGGCCCTCACTCATTCTTGTTTTGTAATATTGCATTTAGAGATAACCGATGGCACTGTCAGATTTGACCAGTTAATTTTTTTTTAAATTAAATTCTGTAACTGCTTACCCAGCAAAATCATTCTGTGACCTGAGAATTAAATGTATCCTCCCCAAAAACTAAATTTTCAATCACAATGTGTGACCAGCAACATCTCTGGAGCAGTGTTTTCTTCACAAATTGACATAAATTTGTGTTTAAGAAACATAACTGAAGACATTTTTTCAGAAGCAACTAGAATTTCAAAAGTCAGCACTGCTGCAGCTAGTCATCCCAGAAGTTCAAATGAACACGAATATTTAAATCTTTTAAAATCTATTTAAATCTTTTATTCAATGAAATAAATTATTTCTATTCAGTACTAATTTCTAAGCTTAAAATTTTTGCTGACTCTGCAAATGCATGTGCTCTCAAGTGTACTTGCACAACCCTGGGTTTTGTCAGGGGAGTTGTGCAAAAGTCTCTGAGTGCTTTGAGTGACAGTGGGGCTTCATAAGTCACTGTGTTGCAATCTGGGGGATTACTCAGGAGACACCAAAGGCATATTTGGGCTTAGAGAATTCAATTAATGCTGACTTTCCACAGGGCAGGCTCCTGCCTTTTGTTTCAAATCCCAGTGAGAATCTGTGAGGCTGGCAAGCAGCAAGAAAAATAAGGGTTTCTTTTCTTTTCAAACACAGCAATGAGGCCAGCTGGCTTTTAAAAAGAATAACTTTTAAAGCAAAACTACAATTACAAGCCAAGCAGTATTTTAAAATAAGAGCTGCTTTGCTCATTTCTTCAGGTCTGTAGAAGATTTGTTCAGTTTTTTCACAGTTAGAACAAGTAAATGCTGCCTTAGGAAGTCAGTATTGTAAAACTTCATATAGGACTGCAGTTGAAGACTTTTCAGACTGAATTTTCAGCTGCACGAGTTTGAAACCAAACCTCAAGCCTGCTTTTTGAGCTATTTCATCTTCTCCTTCCCCAGCAGTAATTTGGAAATATTCTGGCAAAGAGAGAAGACAGTGAGAAAGAGGTTTTTGACTTTGCATAGTAAACATCATTAAAATAGATGCCAGACTTTTAGCAGGGAAGAGGGTGGGCCTTCTTCAGCGTCACAGCCAGAGTAAACTGATCTTTATGTGATATTTTAATTTGGAGCCATTTCCAAACTCATGTTTCACATCCCACCACTAATGTCTGTACACCCAGGACAAGTTTAACAAAGAAACAGTAGAAAGGGTCAGATCCTTTGTGAAACTACCCCTGGGACAGCTTTGACTCTTAAAAAAAAAATCTCTCTCCAGGATTTACTGCCAAAGGGAGACTTCAGTCTTCCAGCTGCTCCACAAACTCGCTCACTTCCCCAGGTCTGGGAAGCCCCTGGAAGTATTTTGCCTGTGAGATGAGCTGGCAGAAAGTAACATGGTTCTTCCTCTGCACCAAAATTAGACTCAGTGCTAGAGATATACTGGGGCACAAGGTGAAATGGATTTTTTCACATTCTAAGAGGTTTTGAGAGATTTCTATGAATTTATAACAGACCACCAAAACTTAAAAACAAAGGGCATTTTTTTCACTTACTTAAATGCACACATATATAAAAGAATTCATGGACTCCAGGAACACACATGCATACCCTGTATAGCTGTGGACAGTATAGCCATTGGGGCTAAATTAATTTAAAACAGACACAAAGGCAAATAACTTTTTTGGTTTATTTCTAAAAAAGAATTGTCTCATACGAAAACGAACGGGTGTTGAGAAAATGTGGTCACAACAGAAAGTACCAAACAGCTAAGACTCCACACCTAATTTATCCTATAATCCCACTAGTTAGGGACTCTCTGAAGAAACTTAATGCAGTAATGCTTCAGTGGGATTTTCTGCACTCCTGTCACATTTTCTTACGTGGTGAGTGGTGTCTGAGATCAGGGTTTGGTGGCAGAACCTATTGACAATGACAGCAGACCCCACTGCCTTCCCTCACCCACAGCCCTCCCAGTCCCCCAGTGCCTGGGGCTCCCCCATGGCCCTTACCATGGTGTCTCCAGAGGTGCTTGCCTCCCTTTGGGGTCACTGCTGGCAGGTCTGTGCAGGAGCCTGGCTCTGCAGGGCAGGAGGCTCCCAGGGCCCAGCCCCAGCACCTGCTGCTGCGCTTCAGCGTCACAGCGCCGCGGGACGAGGTCACCCTGCTGCCTCCAGCACCCTCCTGGGCAAATCCTCCCACACACCCGGGCTCACAGACACCCCAGGCTGCAAACCCAGTGCAGCCAGGGCTGGCATGCTTATTGATTTGGAGCCTGGCCATGTAACACGTTGGACACTGTGCTTTCTCACTCCTCGGGGTTGTACATCACCTGTAATGCACACACCATCCCAGATCCCTGTTCTGCCAGCACAAACTTCTGTAGATGAAAATCACACCTGAATTCCAGTGCAGAAGGCATAAGAGAGCAAATGAATGGAAAAGAGAAGGATAGAAGAAAAACAAAAATAGAGATCTGGAAAGGAAACATAACTACCATGCTTAAGTGTGCTTACTAGTGCTTTTAAATTATCTCCTGGCTTCTTTATTAATATCTCAATTTACTTCTATTACTTCTCTTTCCATGTGCTGTCAGCAGCATGGGACAGCTTTCAGTACAGACTCTCACTTCTCTGCCCAAGCACAGAAAGAAATTTGATTCTTATTGCAGTGTTTATTGCAGGACAGATCTGGAGGCATCACCCCAACATTCTGACACCACATTAGTGCAGTCACCTCCTCCACTTTGCTCCTTCTGCACAAGTTCACCCCTGGAAAGCAGCAGCTTCTCTCAGTAGAGAAATCCTCGTGGTTGCAACACTTAAGTAACAAAGAGGAAGGCAAACTTAATAGTTTTAATCTGCATCATGTATCCCCTCACTTTATAAATTAACTGTTTATGAAGATGTTTAATCAGCAGACATTAAATAGGCAATTCCTAAAACGTAGGTTAGTCTACTCTGACATGATGATATTAATAGATTGGTCTGCCACTGTTGGCAACCAGCATAGAAGTGTCTTCTTTAACATCTATATTTTAACAGTGAGAACTAGTTCATACTGGTTTTTATAAACTCACCTTGGTATAGTCTTTATTTTGCTGTTCTTTACATAAACCTGCAAATCATTACTCTTTGAAAAGCTACAGAGACATAATTTCTGGAGCCATAATTGTTTCTTAACAAAGAATTTCCATTATAATTTCCATCTGCTGCTTTGCTTAAGCTGAATCTCAAGAGTTCTTCAGAAAACCATCAGATCATTGCTTTGAGACTAAGGAACAGGTTGCTCTAGTGTTCTTCTAGTGTAAGTGGTAACATTCCCGACAAGCTCTGGTGCTCTGGACAATCTAAAATGTTAATGCTCACAGCTTCAGAGAACCAGGAAAAAGTCTCACAGCAAATACTTGGAGCAGTCCACCACCCAAAACCTCTTAGGCACACTTTGAGTCAACGTGTCAGATCCAGCAGTGCCAAAATTTAAAAGAGGTCTGTGAATTATTAAATTATTTGCAACAGTGCTTTGTGGCATTTTCTCTGCCAGTGGGAGTCTACAGAGACATGAGGCAGATATGGCTTGGACCTGGATTCTTGGAAAGTAAGTCATGATGGATGCTGGCATTCAACTTCTGTGGGCAGAAACCTCTGCCATATGAAATCTAAAGCCTTTTTCTCTAATTAAAGATAGACACATCTCTGAAAATAGCATTTTTGAATAATCTAGAAGTACTGCTGTACTGGTATCCCCAGCTGGCAACTGAGCACCGAATCAAAAGGGTCAGGAAGAACCTGTGGGTTGAGGTATAGTTTAACACACAAAGCAAAAGTTGTGCACACAAGCAAAGCAAACCAAGGAGTGGATTCACACTTCCCATGGGCAGGCAGGTGTTCACTACAACCAGGACTGCAGGGCTCCATCACTGGCTTGGGAAGAAAAACACCATCACCCTGAAAGTGATGTGATTTCTCTTTCTTCCCACAACTCAGTATGCTGGTGATTGAAATACATCAAGGGGCCAGTGAAGGACAGTTAAATGCTTTTTCTCCTCTACTGGGTGTACATCACTCCCTCCCTACAGGCTCATTACCTGAATGACTCACCAACAGTGTCAGAATCATGGATTATTTTAGAACATCATTATGCCATTTTACAAAACACTGCACTCTTAGCAAGTTCTTAGGTGATCACACAAAATCCTCTTTTCCTTTTAATGTGTGATGTGTAAGTCTTTGCATTTCCCACACATTTTAATACCTTCCTCAGAAAGTGAATGAAGATTTAAACACTTTCTTGGTGTTCCCTGTATAATTGTTTTCTGTTGTTCTGTTGCCACCTGCTGGGAGAACCAGCAGCATTTCATTTCAGGATTTCTGAACTTCCCAAGTCTGTTAATTAAGAACCTGTGTAACACTGCTATATTGATAAAAAACTGGTTTTCAGGAATTATCCCTGAAACAGAGAACTGTGCTATGTATTTTTATTTTTATTTGTAGGGTTTTCTCCCCTAATACAGCAAGGTCAGAACTGTAGTTAGTTCTAATATAAAGATACATTCATCTAATAATGATGAATACCAGGTACTTTATTCTTGGTAGTATTGCTCTTGGCCATGCCAAAATGCAGACTTACAGTCTACCAACGCCATCAGTGGATTAGATCTCATCAGATTCACACTGAAGACATTCTCCACTTAATTCAAACACACTGAAACTATGAAACAATGTGAAACAATTACTGAAAACTTTTATATACTTTGTTGTGTATCAATACAATAAACATTTTTTTAATATGCTCAAATCACAGCACAAACAAGCAACTCTACAGAGGTAAATCAGTAGTCACTTTATTAGAAAAATCAGATACTGCAGTTTTAGTATTAATTGCAAAAAAACCCTGATAGCTTATTTCTGCCTTCTTGATCTCTCATGATGAATTAAAAACAATATAAATTCTAAATCAGTAGTACTCAAAATCAAGGTTATCAACCTACAGTTAAAATAAAGTTGAATGTTAAAAGGCCTGGTAAATGACACTTAACAGCATTCTAAAAACTCTGTATGGTCTGCTGAAACCACTGGTCCAAACCAACCTCCAGAACAGCATCTCTGCCATCCAACTAAAAATGATGCCAGAAGACTACAGCAAAAATTGTTCATTACCTTACAGTCACTTTGATAAGAATTTGGCCTGACTTCAGAGTGAAGTTTGCCATTTCATTAAGGGGCTTACAAAGGACTCAACCTGAGGCTGTGCAAAGCAGGAGGGCAGAAGACTGATCCTGGTAATTTCTTGGAAGAGCTCAACTCCAGACAGAGCTTCTGTGTTTCATTCCATCTGATTTCACATCAAGTGCTGGCTTCAGTGTTGTAACCACACTTACAGCTGGATTACAGAAACCATTTAGCAATATCAAAGGCTGCTCTTCCCTGGGTGTGCAGAGTATATAAAAAATTACTTTTTAATATGGAAAAGCTATAGGCTACTTAACCTGGTGTAGAGTCCTGGCAGAGACAAGACTTTGGGGAGGCATATGGGATTGGTTTGGGTTTTAAAACCTTTTGAGACAACTAGGCAAGGTCATCATTACACTCACAAATAACCTGAGTTTGTCTGACAATAATGCTGGGGTGCTGCTCTTTTTGGGATAATTTGAGATGAAACAGACAACTGTTTTTAGTAGTGAAGATGAGACTGTTTGCAAAGTGCCCCAGCAGGGAGCAAAGCAGCAGATCACAAACAGTCTGAGGGTGCCAACACCCCGTGTGAAGAAAACAGCAACAGCCACCACCTTGGAGAATGGTTATTGCTAGAGACAAAGGGCACTACTGCTGCAGGACACCACACTGGGATCTTCATCTTCTACACTGACTGCTTCTCATGGTTTTGGTGTACTCCCACCAAAAAGGCTGCTCTGACAACATTTTGTAGTTTGGGCTGGCTTCAGTGACTTTACAGCCTTTTGGCACAGGTGCCGGCATGACAGAGGCAAATTTGTCCCTGGCTTCTCACCTTTAACTTGTCCCCTCCAGCACACAACAGTTTAAAAGCAGTATTTTGTTAGATCAGTGCTCCCTCCTTGGAATTTACCTTTTGTCAGTTGATGACAGATGGATGAATGGACGGAGGAGAAATTAATGTCCCACCCCAAACCTCCAATTTCTGCCCCAAGTGGTCAGAAATGGAGTTGGTCTGGTGACAGACCTGCAGGTGTACAAGTTTCTTGCCACTGATCTGGGGAAAGTTTTGTGATGTCAGAGAAGTATCTCTTCCTATAAAAAAACCCTTCTGTTCTGAATGACAGAGCTCTGCTGCATGACCCCCATCTAACCCAGGATTTTGGGTACTGGGGACCTGAGGAGCAATTCTAGATAGACAGAGAGACTTTTTGACATCTACATAAAGAAAGCCAGAGGTAGGGAAAGAGCAAAACAAAGCAACAACTTCAGTTGTTCAACTAGACAATAACATAGAATATAATTTAAAAAAATAAGTCTATTTCCTTACCACCACCACCAAGTGCTTCTAGGAATGACTATGCATCAGGCAAGCACTGAGTGCTGTATTTTGCATTTAAGAAGAGTAGATACAATACAACAGAGTCTTTGTGGCCCACCCCCTCATCTTTCTGGCTTAAATATGATTAAAATCCAGTGTGCCTGTCCAAAGAGGCATCAGTCACAAGAGAAACCATGGCTTTCAAAATGCAATAGGCTTGAATTTCTCCAATATTTTTCTTCCATGTGCTTGTCCTAAATCCCATGCTGCAGGAACTGGGCTTTTCAGATGTCTTCAGGGAAAACAGAATATTCCCCTAATCACTGGTCCTGCAGGAATTGCACTTGTTCAGAGAACTGCTCAGCATTTGCAAGGATAAGAACTTCTTCCATAGTTCATAACTGGCTACACAACCCTCACTCAAGAGACACATCCAAAGCAAAGTGTTTGAAAAGGAGGATTCTTAGGATGCTTATTCAGTTTGTAGATATGGAAGGAGTGGCTGTACCCTAGTGCTGGACAGGACCAAGCCAAATGTCAGAAATATTTGCTGTGGCTTCGAAATTCATACACCACCATTCCCTGTCTGAAGAAATTCCAGGAGTCCACATTCCAGATTTGAAGAGCCCCTGGAGAGCCTGGTAACATGACCAAGACAAGGTGACACTTGGAGTGGAGGAAGACACTCAGTCTCCAATTGGAGGCCTGTGGATTGGAGAGAGCACAGCTGCCCAAGCCTGTCGGAAGAGCTGGACCAGTTTGTAAATGAATGGCAGGGACGTGGGAGAAGCTGCAAAGCAGAACAAAAAGGTAAAACTAACCCAGTAAAACTAGCTAGGTAAAACTAACATACACCACACATATTAAGAAAGAACTACCCCCAGCTAGAATTGATAAAAACCAATTTCTCTTCCTTCCTTCGATGAGGAAAAGGCTGAGTCTAGGACAGCTCTGCCTGCCTCTCACAGGCTTCTGAAAAGAGTTTGCAGAAAACTGGCATTTGTGGAGCTTCATCTTTCTACATGCACTTCAGCTGGAAACATCAAACACTTTAAGTTCCTAGTCACCCAGATTTTTGTCTCCCTGAAATATTTACACAGACCAGATTTATTAAAAACAACTCATTTCTTCTCCATAACCATAATGAATTTTAAAAATTGGAAATCTTAATCCCATACCTGGGTCTAATCTCACCACCACTAGGTACAGCAAAAAAGTAGCCAAGAGCATCTTCTTGTAAGGAAGTAAATAGAAGTGGTTTGACATGGACCTCAGTGCTCTACGTAGCAACGTCAGCATGGTCAGGAGCTTTTGGGACAGCACTCCTGGAAAACAAGAACAGGAAAGTTGTTAGGGCAAAGTAAAGTTTAGAAAGTAATCACACAGATATAGGCAATAAGAAACTAAGGTACTGGAAGTCTGATTGCATGAGAGCTGGGTTGGGTTTGGTTTTTTATATTACAGAGAAACAGTACAATTTTGTAACACACTTCATTATACTTCTTTTTTAAGCACCTACTTTACTACAATATGATCTTATACCAGAAGTGCCAGGGAGAAAACATCCAATGATTTACAGCTCTGGAGAAGAAGCAGTACTTTAAATGCTAGACAGGCACTGTTCTACTTGGAGTCAACTGTAAATGGAAATTAAGCAAACTGTACATAGAGCCAACAAAACATACTCTTAAAGGATTGCTAGGTAGCCTTAGTTTTCCTCTTTTTACTTAAAAAAAAAAACAAACCAAAAACCCAAAACTTTTGATCCTGGGCATTAATTGTCATCTCCTGATGTTGGCAGAGGCTAAATATGCTTTGCAATTCTCAGCAGAAGTATCACTAAGTCTTTTATTTCCTGCTGTGATACACAGCGGGAATTCCTCACGGCCTGTTTATCATGGCAATACTCTCAACATGCAGTTAATACTCGCTACGCTTCACCAGTTTGAAATGAAATTGAAATGAAACTGAAACTGTAACAAAGGGGCACAAACAACAGAGGGAAAGCCCACCCAGAAGCGTTTCCGCGGCCGGGTCCTGCTGCTCCTCAGCCCCCGGGCGCGTCTCCTCCTCCCGCCGAGCCCAGCGGCGGCGGCTCTCGCCGATGGTGCCGAGGAGCTGCAGCCGCCGCTCGCTGTCCACGGCGGCGCAGCCCCGCACCAGCTCCTCCGCGGCCCCGAAGCGCCCCAGCGGCAGCAGCACCTGCGCCAGGTAGAGCTCCAGCAGCGAGCCGAACTCGGGCACACTCTGGTTGGCCTGGGATCCCAGCCAGCTGCTGCCGACCTCCAGCATCACCTGCGGCTCTTTCACTTTGCTGTACAGCAGGATGCTGGGATGCAAGGGAGAAGTATGAGAAAACCCCGAGTCTCTGTGGAAGCTGACATCACTGACAGACATTACCCACAAGCAGCTCTCACGAGGTATCAGTCAGGGTCTACATCAAAGCACAGGGAGAATTCTGAGGCAGGCAACAGGTGCAGCTGTTGATGTTACTCTCTCAGCATCACCCATTTTAACCTTGATCACCATGAAGCAATCTTGCAGCACACAGAACAGGCCTGTCCCAGAACTCACTCATACCACACAAAGTGAAAATATCACGCAATACCCAAGCCTGGCCTGCAGCTAAACCTAACACAAAACCTCACAAGATATATGCTGTATATCTGACAGCAACAGAGAGAAACTCACCACAGCTCCAGAACTTTTGGAGGCAGATGCTCAGGGACATGGTAGTATTGTAGGACCCAAGACAAAACTTCTCTCCACCGGTTCATCTCAGCCAGCGCCTGGATCCCCACAACACAAAGGGAGCATTTCACTTCTGCAAAGCTGGTAAGGAACAGACACCCAAATAAGTGCTTCTTAGAACCCACATTTCCCCTTGCATCCCCTCCAGTGAGCTTCAGCGCAGCCCAGGCTCCACACAGTTCTCTGCTTCCTCCCTACTAAAAAGGCCAATTCGACCTCCGAGGATAAGCACTGTGACTGCATCTCTGAGAGAACGAAGGGAAGGCTCTTGGGCACCCCGCACTTCCCTCAAAACCGCGCAGATTAAACATTTTAATACCGACAGGGCTAAAAGAAACCCCGAAGCAGTGCAAGCACGACGTGAAGTTGGAAGCCAGCCCGGCGCGGATGCGGCACCGAGCAGCTTCCCACCGCCTCCCCGTCACCCCCACACGCCCGCACCGCTCGCACCTCTCGTGGCCGGGGCCGGGGCCGGGGTCGTGGCCGGGGCCGGGGCCGGGGCCGGGGCCGGGGCCCAGGCTGTCGCAGCCCGCCTCGCAGCGCTCCACGGCGGCGGCGAAGTCGCGGTGCAGCACCAGCAGATCCGCCGCCTCCTCCAGCAGCGCGGCCGCCTGCGCCGGCCCCGGGGCCCAGGCGGGCGGCTCGGCCCTCATGGCGCCGGCGGGAGGGCTCTCCCCGGCCCCGCAAGGCCCCGGCTCAGCCTCCGGCTCCAGCGCCGCCACCGCCCCCGCCGGGGCCCGGCTCCGCTCGGCTCGGACAGGCACCGGAAAGCCGGGATGGAGGCGCCCGGCAGCGGAAAGGCCGCCCCGGAGAGCATCCCGGCCCCGCGGGCCGCCGGGACGTGTAGTCACGGCTGCAAGGAGGGCATCGACCGCTGCCGGGGGTCAACGGGGATGAAACACGTTCATATCGACAGGGCTATTTTGTAATAGGGGGGGGTTGGGGGGCTGGAGCATCTCCTACCAGGAAAGGCTCAGGGAACTGGGTCTGTGCAGCCTTGGGAAGAGAGGACTGAGGGGAGGACCTCTTTAATGTGTATAAATACCTAAAGGGAGGTGCTGAGAAGATAAAGGCAGGCTCTGCTCTGTGGTACAGAGCAATAAATAGGACAAGAGGCAACGGGCAGAAACTGAGGCACAACAAGTTCCACCTGGACAGGGGGAAGAGCTTCTTTAATGTTCGGTGACCGTGCACTGAAACAGATTGCCCGGGAAAGGTGTGGAGTCTCCCTTTATGGAGATATTTCAGAATCGCCTGGATGCATTCCCGTACCGTGTGCTCTGCAGTGACCCTGACTGAGCAGGGAGGTGGCACAGGATGACCCACTGTGGTCCCTTCCCCTGCTGTCACTCTGCGGGGATCAGCGGTGGCAAGCGGGCACTCGGGGGCCGCTCCGAGCGGCTGCGGCCGCAGCTCCGGGACCGAGATCTGCGCCCATCCCTGCCAAAACGCGCTCCCTTCATCTCCTCCCTCGTGTGGCTGCCCAGGGAAAGGGGCCGAGGGAACAGCCCGCCTCGGCTGTTCGGCCCGCGGCCGCCGGGCGTCAGCCCAGCTCCGAGAGTCGAGAGTATCCGAGCCCTCCGAGAGTGTCCCAGTCCTGAGAATGTCCCAGCCCCGAGAGTGTCTCAGCCCCCCAAGAGCGTCCAAGCCCCCCAAGAGTGTCCCAGCCCGAGCGTGTCCCAGCCTCGAGAGTGTCCCATGCCCGAGAGTGTCCCAGCCCCGACAGTGTCTCAGCCCCGAGTGTCCCAGCACCGAGAGTGTCCCAGCACCGAGAGTGTCCGAACCTCGAGAGTGTCCCATGCCCGAGAGTGTCCTAGTCCCGAGAGTGTCCCAGCACCGAGAGTGTCCGAGCCCCGACAGTGTTCCAGCCCCGACAATGTCCCAGCTCCGAGAGTGTCCGAGCCCCGAGAGTGTCCCAGCCCCGACAGTGTCCCAGCCCTGAGAGTGTCCCATGCCCGAGAGTGTCCCAGCCCCGACAATGTCCCAGCCCTGAGAGTGTCCCAGCCCCGAGAGTGTCCCAGCCCCGACAATGTCCCAGCCCCGACAGTGTCCCAGCCCTGAGAGCGTCCGGGCCCCGAGAGTGTCCCAGCCTCGAGGGTGTCCCAGCCCCGACAGTGTTCCAGCCCCGACAATGTCCGAGCCCCGAGAGTGTCCCAGCCCCGACAGTGTCCCAGCTCCGAGAGTGTCCCATGCCCGAGAGTGTCCGAGCCCCGAGAGTGTCCGAGCCCCGAGAGTGTCCCAGCCCCGAGAGTGTCCCAGCCCTGACAGTGTCCGAGCCCCGAGAGTGTCCCATGCCCGAGAGTGTCCCAGCTCTCCTCGCCCCGGCCAGGAGCGGTGCTAACGGGAGAGCGCTCCCCGCAGCCCCGCCAGGGCGGGTGATGGATGCTCTCCGCTCCCGGCCGCCTCTTCCTCCGGGCCCCTCTCCTCCGGCTCCCCGTGCCCGCAGTTCTGAGCACATCACGCTGTTAATGCAGTTCGGGTGTAATAGCAGCGTCTCCGGCAGCGCCCGGCAGGCAGCGGTTCGCATTCTCCTTTGGTTGTTATTTAAAAACAACAGGGTGTCTTGGTTACAAGGTAATTACCGCAGTCAGTGCAAACGCTTTTCAAAAACGGATCTCTACAGGAGAGACAGGATTGATTTATCTTGTAACCTTTTTAAACAACTGACACATTTATCTGTCCCCGTACTATGATTATGTAATTAGAAAAACAAACGGGCTAATACAAAACATGCTAAAGAGTGAAACATATCTTACAAAGGGGATTTTCTACGCCATCTCAGTGTGGCGAATACAATTAAAAACTTGATCAGAGCTCTCCATTTCTAGGCACCTGTTTCCAGGAGGCAGGACCACGTACCTGCCCCTCTGGGCTGCAGCAGGAGCACTCTGCAGTAGCAGCTTTTACACGGTGGTGCATCCAAGGGCTTGGCACACTGCTCCTAACTGTGGAAGAGGAGGATGAAGATGAAACCACTGCACAGACACATATGAAAGGAAGGGCCCAGCAGCGAGCAAAGGCAGAGGTAAAGGCGTTTCAGATTTCTGTTCCTGTTGCTCGGCGCTTGCAATTTGGAAAACAACATTCCTTTTTGGGAACTACAAGTCCCAAAGTGCACTGTGGGAAGAACGTGCCTCGTACCAGCTAGTGCCCAGCACAAATTCCCAAATATGGATAAGGAATCAAGTTTGAAAAAGACTCACACTGGCTGGATGCTCCTCACTGAGACTCAGAAAAGGAGTGAGACAGCACAAAACCAAGGTAAGTTTGTGTCACACAAAGATGCTGTTGAAGGATTTCTTTCACAGGGAGCAGCCAGCAGTGTTGTGTCCCTCAGAGGGGCAGCCCAGCATTGCTCGGTGGTGTTTGCAGTAGGTGTTGCTGTCACGGAGGCAGCTTTTGGAACGGGGCTGTTGTTCCAGGTGGGGGAGTGAGCAGCGAACATTCAGATCCTGTTTCCCTGCAGATGCACCTGATGAATGAAGACCTATGGAAAGACAGAGCTGCAACACTGATGCAGTTATTTTAGAGGCTGGGAAGGGTCAGGGAGAGGTAGGAGTTGCTTTGAACGACAGCTCCGTATGAGCTGCAGTGTGTGGTTGTGTGAGAAGCCAAGGTGGACAAGCAGCCTTGTAATACCAATGTTTTATAGGTTAAATTAATTTCTCTGTAAGGCATGGTGGAATGTTTTTGTACTTCACCCCTCTTCCTAGAGGGGACAGTGTGGTGCCTCGAAGGCCAAACCTCTTGCAGCTCTCTGACCTGCAAATAACACTCAGTAACAGGATTGTTTAACTGCACGCCAGGAACAATTACCTATTTCACCGGCAATTTGTTAACGAGCAAAATGAAATCATTCTGAAATGCAGTCATGTCCGTGGAGATGAGGGATGCTCGAGCTCCACAGTCGGGCACGCGTGCATCCTCGGTGGCTGACCCGGGCCCGGGCAGCAGCAGCTCCTGCCTGTGCTTCCCTGGCTGGCTCCTGCCTGTGTTTCCCTGGCTGGCAGTCAGGCAGACTCCTGGTGCAGCTCAGATGCTCTGTGTGTGGACACTGTGCTGCTGGCTGACGTCAAGTGCAGCTGGTCAGCTGCACCCATCCTCCCAGCACCCTCCTCCTGCTATGTAGGGTCATGGAGCAGCACAGCCCGTGAGGCAAATGTAGGAGGTGCAGTCCAGCCCGGGAGGGGAGCCTGAGGCTGCTCGGGCTGCTGAACCCAACTGTCACATGGATACTTGTTGCCAAATAGGAATGATGCTGTTTTTCCATCTTTCCTTCAATGGGAGCAGCTTAAATTGTCTTAAAGCTGAAAGGGTCCCAGCTACACAGCAGGGCAATCTATCCTACTACACCAGCACAGGAGGGAAGCATGGTGTTTGCCTGTGCTCCTGGATAATTCCTAGTGACCAGAAAAGCTAAATGAACTTGCTCTCAGTGACAGTATGAAGGAGTACCACAGTGTGTTTTGTGTCCTGGGTGGAATGCCCATGCCCAGCTCATTGCCTTTTGTATAAAGTCAAGGATTTTTTTCCCTGCAGTCGTCCTGATTTTGTATAAGAGAAGAAAAATTATTTTGAGCAGGGCCTTGTTTGTGTGTGCATCATGTGTGGATTTACTGGTTCCCCTCCTCCCTCTCCTGCCAGGCAGTTGGAGGGGAGTTTAGAGTTACAGGCACCTGTGTCAAGGCCTCCTGAGGTAAATCGCCTCAGCCATTAATCCAGATCTGAGCAGCACACGGTCACAGGGCCAGAGGGCTGGCAATCAGTCTTTTTCTGTTGTCTCTTCTGTGTCAGTAGGCTGTTAATAGGAGATTAGAAGCATTAGGGAGACTTTGAGCTAGAAATGGTGAGGCCCTATGATTTGATTTGAAGAGAAAGAAACCCTCCTACACTCCTATAAAAACAAACAGGAGAGCTGGAAATTATAAACGGCATTCTAAACACAACTGAGGAAAGCACAGTCTCTAGGAAAGATGTGGAGCTCTGCAGTACCTCGTAGCTTATCAGCAATGCTTTAACAGAACAGTGAGGTCCATGGAGACCTCAGGTCCCAGTGTGCAGCACTCTGCTCTTATCACCACGTGCTTTTGTTTGACTCTGGCGAGACCATGACGTGCTGGAATCTGTAATTCACTTGTAATTTCCATCAGCAGTAAATCCCCATTAAATATGAAGCTGGCTGGCTGCAGATCCCCTCCATTAGCCCGGATTCAGGGCTTCCCTGGCTGCTGGCAGGCAGTCTGCAGAGCCCAGGGCTGGGGGAAGGTAAACGCTCTCCAGCTGGGCTTGGAACAGGTGGCCCGTGGTGATGCTTCCTTATCTCACCCAGCATTGGGGCACAGCATCAAACCTGGGGTTTGTTTAAAAAACAGAACTGTTTAGAGGAGACTCACCTGATTTTGGACACACCTGCTGGTGTTCCTGGTCTGTGTGTTCAAGTGCACTGATGTCTGATTTTTTGGCTATATCCAAACCTGTGTAAACAGCAGGTGAGGATGGTACAAGGCAGAAAAGACAACTATGGGGCAGCCACAGCCACAGTCCAGCTGGGGGGTATCACATAATTCAGAAGAGCCAACCTCTGTTTCAACCTTCATCACAGATGCACAAACACTGCGTGAGGGGTAAACATTGGAAATTGGGAAACTGGGAACACAGGGTTGTGTTCCCGACTTGTCAAAACTTGAGTTTTACTCACATAATAGCAAAAGCTTTACAAAACAAAGGGCAATTTTAAGTTAAGTCCCTTTCTTTGCTTCATAATCAAACAAAATACTCGCCTTGGCAAGGCTCCTGTCAAAGAATAGCAGCAGTTACTTCAATTTAATTGTTACTGTTATAACAGTCATAATTAGTGCTGGGTGGGGCATTTCATAGCTGTAAGGTGACCAATTTGGTTAGAGGCCTAAGGCATCTTCTTTTCTTCAGCTAGTTATTCTCTGTGAGAAAATACTGAAAATACTGAAGCCTGTCATCACTGTGGGTCAATTACACCCTGTTTGCCTAGCACAGCATCTCTTTGCTCATCACTTCAGAGTCACAACCCCTCTAACAGTTAATACCACTTCTCGAGGCCCAGCTTGCCAAAATCAACTCTCATCCATTAGTCTCCACCTTTCCTCTTTTTTCAAAAGCGAGCCTTGTGCTCTCATGGCTGGGAGAAAGGCTTGACAGTGTGAACCCTGGAACTGTTTGTACCACAAGGCAAACAAGGTGATTTGAGAAAATGGTTCTTTCTGTTTTGAACTAACTTCCTGACATGTCAGTATTTCTTTCCACAGTGTCTGTCAGTCCTCTGTCCCTCATTCTGAATGCACATTTACTGTGATCTGCCTTAATTATCTCTACAAGCAGGCAATGCATCTCCCGCATCTCAAACTGGACATTTCAGAATATACTGCAGAAGTTAACAAACTCTTTTCCATCTCAGACTTCTGGTCCTGGCTGTTGCCTGGCCAGGTCTTGTGGTGCTCACAAAAGCTGTGATGTGAGGCTGCTTTAGGAAGGCTGCAGTGGTAGCTGTGCCCGAGCCTCAGGAGAAATCCCCAGGGAAAGGACTGAGCTGGTGGAACCTTTGTGTCTTGTGTTTCACTGAGAGCATCCCTGCGTGCCCCTCTGGCTGTGGTGGGCAGAACTTCCCTGCTTGCTGTTTGTGCTCCTGAACTTGATACAGTAATTAACCGGTAATTGCTTTTTTATGAAAGGCATGTGAGGTTTTTTTTTAATGTAGTCAGTGAACGTGCAGCACCTTTCTGCTGGGAGGATTTCTCCCATCCTCTGGAAGATCTGTGTGCTATTTCAGGGTCTCACCTGCTTGAGAGGTGTGCTTACACTGTGTGTAGGATTAATGTCTCAAGCAGTGCACTGGCCCTATTTCCCTAACGAGCTGATGTTCCCTTGCCCTCTGTACCTCCCTTCCTTGCTGCTCCTTCTCGTCTTTCTTGGCAATGCCAGGTGCAGACAAAGGTAGGATTAGATGTCTAATTAGTTTATGTTGCCTTAGACATACATGGTTACTTCTTGGCACTGGGGGAAGGGCAGCCTGTGAGGATTCCAGCTCTTGTCTCTCAGTGAGGTTTTCAGCTTTGGGAGCAGCCTGAGCCCAGGCAGACTCAAAAGGCAGGCCAAAATTTTCTAGACACATTTTTGTTCCAGATGCCTGTCCAAGGAGGAAGCTGAAAACCCAGTCTGTATTACCAAATCTGAAATAATTTCTCATTTAATGTTAGATCCAAAAAGTTTATTTCCAAAGAATGACTCAGTGTAGACAGCCTGAAAGAACTTGCTTGAAACATGGCAGAAAAGCTACTAAGCTGTAATTAATATATTTTGGAACTACACTGTGGATGGGACAAGTTGTATTTATAATATTTTTAGCTTATCAAAGTGACCTTTAGGCTGTAGCTCTTCTGTCCCCCACTGCCACCATCCTTCAGCAGATGTAGTCAGGGGCACAGAGAGGATAATGTCATTGTCTTTCCTACCTGACAGAAGGCTTATTTGATTTGTAATTTCAGTTGTATTTATGGAGTGTTCCAATGTATCTGAATGAAATGAAATGGATGAGGGTAAAGCAAAGGATCAAGAGTACACTGCAGCTGTGTACACCAGCAAAATAAAATCCCTCAAGAGCAAAGTAATGGAAAAGGGATTCATGTATGAACTCTGACCAGACCTTCAAGGATGGAAAATGGGGTGAATTCTGCCAGGGATTGGGAACTTGATTTTTGCTCTCAGGATAGACAGCAGCTGCCCTTACATTTCCCATGGAGTGTCTTTGTGAGTGAGAGGTCTGCATGCTGGTGTGTCAGCCTGGCACTCAGAGTACAACCAAGCCATGAGGATGGAGGTCACTGTAAACACAGCAAGGTTAAGTGAAATAAGGCCATGAGGAGGTCATGGTGAATTTGAAAGGGAGAGTGGATGGACAGACATGACTGATGATAGCTCTGGTGATTGGTAACAAAACCTAAAATAACTCAAATTTGTATTCAAGAGCACTTGTCCATGTCAGGACTCTACATCCATCTTTCTGTGTCGGATCAAGCAGCAGTTCACAGCAGTTCACATTTCCAATGCACTCTGAGCTGCTGGAGCAGTATTTCTATTCTGAGCTCCCCTTGCAAGGCTGTCTCATTCCAAAAGGTGTGCTCACAAGGAGAAATTCAATACTAGAAAGTTAGTAGAATAATTTTAGGAGATAGAATCACTGCATCCTAAATCCCCAAAGGAGCTGACTCTCTAAATAACCTTAGCAGGGAAGCATGCTCTGTAAATCATTACCAGAAGTTAGGATGAAAGCATTTAAACACTTTGTGTAATAAGCATGTAGGTTCTGCCTCAATCTTCCAAGCCACTGTGGTTTATTTTCCTGGGCCTGCCATGGTCAAAGCACGTTCTCTGGTGTTGCTGTTCATGTGGCAATCAAAGATTCAGACTGGTCAGAAATAGGACAATCGTGGGACTAAATCTCTAGAGCTGCCTGAATCAGAGGGTTAAAAGAGGACTGCGAAGTACTTAATAGGCTGCCTGCACAGTGCTCAGCAAGTCAGAGGTTAACAAAGGACCTTATTATTTGAAAAGATAATTGAAGCTGAAAACAAGTCGACCATCCCACAGCTAAGCCATGGAGATCATCAGTTTTTGTGAACAATAGCTGATGATGTTCAGGATTCAGTGAGTTAAGTGGTTAATCCTATACAGAAAGCTGCATCCATAGTGCACTTTAAATAGGGGAAATCCACCCAATTTAACCCCTGGAGAATTGCTTCCTGCTGTTATGCTGATAGATATGTCTATAAATATCATGGAAGCCATCAGCAGATAAAATCTCAGAGAGCTGAAAAGCCTCTCCCTATTAAATGATACATTGATCTCCATTAAACAGCAGGAGCCTGGGGAAATGAGCCACTGAAACCAATCCCTCTGCTCTCCCCAGAGCCACAAAGAGAAGCAAGACCCATACACTATTCCCATCTCGATTCAGTGGAGGGAAAAAAAAAATCAAACCCCCTTTCTTCCTTCTGTCCAGTCTTCTGCACAAGGCTGCTCCTGACATTCTGTGTGGGTCACTCAGGGAGCAGTTCATCAGCCTTTTGTGGCACTTTGTTCCAAATTTGTCCTTTGTTTCCACCCTTCAGAGAAAGCCTTCAGTCAGGACAGTTTGGGCACAAAGCTGCCAAGGGGTGCAGGACACTCCAGCAGGTTTGTGTGCATTCTCCAGCACAGGTACCAAGGGGTGCCAGACAAACTTCAGCAACCACGTCTGTTCATCCTCACCTTCTTCTGTCACTTCTGGATTTTAGCAAAAGAGTGCTCACTGTCCTGATTTGGGGTTTTTTGTTTGTTTGGGGTTTGTTTGTTTGTAGGTTCTTGGGGTCTTGTTTGTTTGGGTTTGTTTGTTTTGTTGTTGCTGCTGTTGTTTTGGTTTTGGTTTTTTGTTTGGTTTTTGTGGGTTGGTTTGTTTGTTTGGTTTTGGGGCTTTTGGGCTGGTTTTTTTGTTGTTGTTGTTTGGTTTTTTTTTTTTTTTTTTATTTATAGCTCAAAATCTTATGGGTTTGAGGCCTTTTGTATTATAATGTAAAGCCTGGCTTGTGATTTTCTACTCCCAGAGCTGCTGGTGCTGCATACCATGGAACATGCACATACACACAGTTTCATATAGATTTTACCCCCTTCATTTGAGCTCTCCATACTGCCTGTATAATGTCTCCATATCTGTATGTGCATGCAGGTCTCAGAGCAAGCTTGCTGCCTTTCTGGGGTTTGAAGTAGCTCTAAATCCTGGGATTTAGAGATGCCAGCCATGAAGGAGTTAACCCATGTTAAGTGGTTCTGATTTGTTTTCTGTATCTTTCTTTTCTTCACTCTCCATTTGTTACTCTCTATTTTTTTCTTCCTCCATTTTGTTCTCTCTTTTCTCCTCCAGTGCTGACTTAGTGCAAATTCCATCACTTCTCAGCACTGGAGGCTGTCACAGGCAGTTGTGCTGGGCAAACCCTTGGACATCTCTGTGGGACTTACATGGAAAACTTGTGCTGTTAGCAATCTGCTTCCAGAGTTATTAAGGACCAAGACAATAAGGATTAGAAGAAAGCAGGGCTTCACAGTCCCCACAAACCCAGAGCTGCAAACAGTGTGAGGATACAGAAGGAAAGGGGGTTATGAGGTTCTTTCCCTTCTCTTCATGGACCTTTCTGCTTAGAACATTCCAGGGACTTTATTTCTGGACTTCTCCTTTGCTGCTTCAGTATCTTTGAGCATGAGAGTCTTTTCCTTTGGAGACTCTAGAAGGAGTTAAAATAAACTGAGACATAAGGGAAGGATCATGAGATTCACCACTGAGCCTGTCCCACTGGCACTCAGGTTGAGTTCAGTGACTCAAAGCAATGGGCTCTCATTACCTCTGAGTGCACTCAGAGAAAATGATTCTGCTCCCTTTTCAGCAGTATCAACAAAAGTGTTTACTGAGTTCCAAAGGGTTATATTTTTGGCATTCCTGTGGCCTGTTTTGGCTTGTTGAATGTTACTTATGAGTAAGAAGGAAAGAACTTGACTTGATGCTTGATTATAAAGCAGAATTTGTATGGCTGACAGTTAAAGGAAAACAAAACGAATGCAGTATTTTGTGTGCTTATCTCACAGGATCTGCAGAGACCATAACTACAGAGACAACTGCTTTCAATTGCAGGGATATGTCCTGGTTTTAAAAGTCATGTCTCTGGTCTCTCAAGACAGAGACACCCAAATTCAGCACTTGTACACCTGATTGTAAATGCCCAGAGTCATAGGAGAGCCATGTGGAGGTGGGTGGGATTTCTGTTACAGACAAACCTCTGCTCTGCCCTGAGAGGCCACACTGGCCATGACTGCTGGAATCTGTGCTCAGCCCCTATAGCATCAGGAGAACCCTGCTGAGGCTTCCTAAAGGAAGGATGGAGCTGCAGATATTTCCAGGGCTTGTTTGGAAAGATGGTGTCCTGTAGGGAGGAGCTGTAGCCACCCTTGTTTTGTGCTGTCACGCTGAGTGAAGAGAGCCTCCATCCTCACCTCTGTGCATTCCTGGGCAGGGGATGGTACCTGTGAGGTAAAAATGGTACCTGTGAGGTAAAAATGCTATTAAAGTGGATAACAGAGTGCAAGGCTTTGCTGGGGACTCAGGTCCCATAAAAGTACATGTGACAATGCCAGAAAAGCTACATATTCCTGCAACAGCTCCAGGAGGATGGTGGTGCTGACTCCATAACTTGGGCTGGAAATAACAGCCATGGTAGGCAGCACTGACCACTGCCTATGAAAGTGAGTTTGAAAAGCAATGGGAAGAGCCCAGAACAACAGTGGCATAAATAGTAGCCTAATTAACAATTCCTAGCAAGGATTTACACTGTGCTTTACTTATTTGAAGCACTGTGCAAAACATTAGCTGATAGATGTTAATTAATCATTCAGGTAATTAAATGGAAGTGGAATGCAAATGGTTAGAGGAAGCTGGAGTATGAAGACTTCCTGAAACCATTAAATGATTTTGTTCTCTTTGATGGAGGAAGAATTTCTTCCTTTAGGGTTTAAATGTTCTCACAGTGTGGGTGTTATTACAGTTTTAATAACCACCTGTTTAATTCCCTGGGATGGGAGATTACATGCAGTACAGCCAAGAGTTTCTTGTTTGTTTGAGTAACTTTGGCGGTTTTATGGGCCTAAAAGAAAGGAAAAAAAAAAAAGAAAGAAGTATCCCCAGCTCTGTATTTCAGGGCACAGAATGAAGACCAGCTTCAGGGATGAGTCTTGATGCTTTGACTTCTCACAAGCAGGATGGGCTGGGAGATGGAGTCCCATCACACAGTAACCTATTGTTTTCACTTAAGCAGTGAAAGATGAAGATGTGCTGTCATTTGATGTAGAGGAATCACTGAAATGAGCCTGGCAAACCACTGAGAATGTTGCAAGTGATAGCTAATTTTTTAATGGATTAATTCATTCCCCTGCAGTAAGAAGATAGGATTCTTTGGCAGAGAATCAGTCAGCTTCATTCCTGGCTGTGGCATATTTAGGTTTGTGTTATCACCCACTGCCCACACGTGTGTAGCATAAACTCCTGAGGGAACTTGTGAAGAGATGGCTTTTCAGTCATCTGGCCTGAATCACTGCCTTGCTGATGAACCCCTCAAGCTGCTGGGAAAGTCCTGTTTTATGCCAGGCCAGTATTCCCACCAACCAGGCGTGTAGGTCTGATTTCCTAAATGAAAAGACTGATTTACTGCACTGTGTAAGTTGGGTTTTCAATCTACCTGCAACCTGAGAACTCAGTCTCTTAGGGCAGGTACAATACAAGCAGTTGGTGATGCAGATAAAGCCAACAAAAAAAAAAAAGAAGGATGTGGTTCTATGACTGCTAATTGCTCTGATACCTCTGCTACCCTCCTTCCAGTCTGTGTTTCCTTCTGACCTGGGATACTGTCACTGTCAGCAGTGAAAGCTATCACAGTTCTCCTTTTTCTCTCCCTTTTCCTCTCTCTGGTTCCCCTGGGGACAGAAGATCCTGGCAGCCAGATCTACCCCAGGCTTTTGCCTTTTGTTTTCCTGTACTTTTCTCTTGGCACAATGCAGAAGTTTGCAGTGTTGTGCTTCCACAATCACATGCTAAAATATTTGCACAGCTGTCTGATGACAGAAAAGGGGGGGAAGGAGAAAATCCACTCTTCTGTTATTTGAAAAGTTAAACCAAACCAAACCAAACAAACAAACAAACAAAGTTTAACATTAATTAATAGCGTAAAATCTTCCTTTTTCCCTGCTCTTGTATAACAGAATCCTCAATCAGTTTGCCTGGCTCCCCTCTTGTGCTTCACCTTCTTTTTCTTGTCCACATAAACCCACACTTTGGTGCTTGGCTTCCAATGCCTCTGGGTTCAAACCCCCATGGGACTCCAGTGCCCACTCTGTGCACTCACTTCAGCCCGTTCTGGGGTACACAAATAGGACCAACTCCCACAGGCTATAATTAGGCATTCTTCAGGCAAATCTCTGACTGAAGTCAGTGGAAGTTTTGGCACAAGGACGGCGAAACTAATTAAATTCCTCCTCCAAGTGTATATATATATATATTTATATATCTGGGACGGGGATGAGAGAAGAAAATACTGCCTAGAAAGAAAGTCCATTAATAAATGAGACATAGATGTAGGGAAGAACAGTTGATTGAATTATTTATAATGCAGTTATAAAATTGCTGAGTTGCTGAGCTTTCCAGTAACCCATCAATAACATGCATGACCATAGCAGCAGTTAGTAGGAGTATAAACAAGCAGGAGCATGGATGTTCATGAAAATCAGGTGTGGAAATAAAGCCTAGCATATCCAAATCATCTTTAACAGAATGTATTTGAATGTGGTCATTGCTTTCCAATAGCCTTGAAAGCTGGCTGTGAGTTAATTTTACCAGCAGTGCACCAGAGAATCTCAAGCAAAAACCCATCAAACGTGGGCCCATATTTTAAAAATAGAAAAACAGCACAGACACTTCCTAACAAGCCTAACTATAGATCAGAGTGAGAAAAAAATTTAAATGTGGGTTTAAAATAAACCTGGATAGTGACACTAAGAGCAAAATGAACCTGGATGTTTGAAAGAACCAATCTTGTCAAGTATTTTTTTTTGGTCAGAATTATCTAATTAGTGGCTGATGATACTAGAGCAAATATACTGCATTAGATCCTTTGGTGCAATGAGTGGAAGATTCAACTTTTCAGATCTTCATCAGACAAAAGGGCAAGTGAACAGGCCAACAAGCACTTTTTCAGCTTTGGCATGTATAATTCACGTGCAGGGGCTGCATTCCCACTATAACAGCTCCCTTCCTACACACACAAACACACACTCCCTGCCTTTATGCTGCTCTGAGAGCACACACAGCTCTGTCCAGTGTCTGCCCTTCCCATCAGCCAACCTCTCCTCTGGGAGGCAGGAATGCCTCCTCTGAACCGAGGCCTCAGCTCAAGGTGTGTTTCCACCCTGCTCCACCAAGCTTGGCTTAGTTTTTTTTCAGGTTTTTTTAAGTCTTTCTTGCTGTCCTCAGTCATGAGCTCCAGACAAAGCCTTCCTTTCTGCGAGGGAACTTCAGAACCAGGAATGTGGTCTGGACATTTTTGGACAAAGGAACATTCAATGTTTCTGCTCCTGATCACCAGGAAGAATGGCTGTGCTGTGTCTTTAGCACTCCAGCTCAGTTTCTGCAGTCTCTGTCCTCCTGTGGACACACATTTAGGGCCAGCCCTCTCTTTGTGAGTGTCCAGGCTCAGGGAGGCAGTCTCTCTGTGCTGGTTGGGATCCAGCAGACAGAATGTCATTTCCAGCCCGTTAGCCTCCGAAACGTGCTGTTTGTGCAATTAGCCTTATGAGGCCACTGATGAGAAATGGGTGCTTATTAGCTGCTGTCATTTTTATACCCTCTTCCCTGAGTAATGCTACAGCAGCCCTCGTGATCCCATGAAACAGCTCTGACTGCAGGAGGAGAGAGCTGCAAATGGAAAAGACTTCTCAGTGCTGCAGGCCAAGCCCAGCCACCTCCTCTCCCCTACATTCCTCTGCTGCTTTCCTACTCCCTGAGAGCCCAGCATTATTCCTTCTCAGGATTGTATTCTTCAGGGGACAGCTTCATTTTGAATGGCTTCATGCTTCACACCCAGAGGCACCAAGTCTTTTCCACTAAGCCAAGCATAAAAATAGCTGAGGGAAAGGGTGGGGGAGGGAGTGTCAGCAAAACAGATTTATTTAATTATATGTACCAAGCACCACTTTCCTATGTGAGACAAGTGTGCAGCTCAGTTTCTATCTTGCTGCATTCTCATTTAAGGTTACTGAGGAAACAGGCATAAAATGCCTGTAATAACTTGAGTTTCTGTAAGATGCCTTCATATGTTTAGTACCCTCACACCTGTGTGGAACTGGATGCTCCTAAGTCTGGGTGAACTAATAACTGATTTTGAACAAGGCACTGTGCAGGGAGGGTGTCTGTGTGTGGGGGTGATGCTTTTAAATCCAGCAGCTGTAATCAGAAGGCTCCAGACTCCCTTAGGCTGGGCCTAGGTGGACTTTCCTACTCCACAGAGATATTCTGCACTGCCAAGCCCAATGGTGTTGTCATGGCCATCACCATGTTTGGTGATGTTCTCCAAGTCCCACATTTAAGAATCCTGCAAACACAGGAGTAATGGAAGGTTTTTTTCTAAATCAAATTAAGTTTCAATCCTCATAGTATGTTGGAGGAAAGCTGGAAAGCTCAATCTGAAGGCAGAGGCAAAGATAAATAAAAAGATAAGAATTTTTACTTCTTTTAACATGTGAGATTTTTTTGCCTGCTCACAGCTTTTATAATCTAGTTCAATTCTTTCTAGAATTGAACTAGATTATAATCAGCCCTTCTGGCTGATACTGCTGTTCTTAACTAGTCCCATCTCTGCTGCTGCAGATTACAGTGGAGCAAAAAGGTATTTAACCCCTTGTCATGATGGGATCTCCAACATCTGGATTTTGGCCCCTGGAGGCCTGTCCCTATCTAGCAAGTTGGGATGAGCCCTGTCACAGATTGCCCAAACAACCTGGGTTGAAAGTGAGGACAGGAGAGTCAGTTAAGAAAGCAAATGTATGGGTTTTACTTCTATGTGTTTGTTTCTGTCCACACCACCTACGTGCACACAGAGCTGTGTTTGTTACTGGTGCCCTGAGAGAGGAAACCCATTACCTTAAAAGAAGCACTTGGCTTTAAGAGAGAATAATCAGGAAAGCAACAAAGAACCGTTAGCAACATTTTATAAAGAAGATGAGATAAATAGTCTGTCTCATAAACAAGTGGTATTATTTAACTATCCAAGGAGTTGCTTTCCAAAACAAGGCTGAATTGTTCATTGTCCAGCAAAATAACGCCTGCTTCTGCAGCCTTGGCTGCTTTTCTGACTACAGCCCAGAGTCTGTAGATCTGCACTGGGGTGGACTGTCCTGCCTAACATTACTGCTAATGTTTATATCGATGTTATAATAGAAATAAGTAGAAAACAGTGATATTAAGGCTCAGAAATGACAGCACCAAGACTTTTCAGTTGAGGGGACAGGAACAAAGGAATCCTGCCGGCCCTGAGCTTCCCCGTAGCTGTAGCAGGGCCTCACAGACACACTTGTGCTCGGCTCTGCTGGCAGAGAAACACTTGGCAGAGAAATCCCCTCCTGCTCTCTCAACTGCTCATTCACCTGCTCACAGAGACAAGATTATATCACACTGTCCCAGCACTTCTTCAAACACTGGGGAGCGTGTGCTCCTGCTCAGATATTCACCAGAACAAGGTTTCTTTTCTCCTCTTTTCACAAGCCATGGTATTTCTCAGGGGAAGCCAGCAGCTCTCTCGGGGTTATGCCAGCTTTCCTCCAGCACAGAAACAAGATTAAAGATGCTGTGGAGCTCTGTGAGCGGAGTAACCAAGGTGGGAGGGCGGGTGTGAGGGAAACACCTTCTGCATAAAGCAGCCTTTTTAAAGAAATGGGTGGGTTACCCAGGTCAGAGGAATCCTGGAAGGAGGAGGCAGTGCATCCACTCGGTGCTCCCATTGCCGCTCCCTTAGCCAGCCACAGGGGACCACTGCTCCGTTGCTGTGGCAACCGTGACGACTTGGCAGCCAGAGCCATCATCACTCAGCCTCCTCGAGGCTCGGCGAGATGCTCTGGCAAAGGCTCACGCAAGGAGATTCGCATCTGAGATCCCGTTTCTTTTAAATTTTGGCTTTACCTCACAGCCTGGAGAAGGAGAAAATCGCTGCTGCAAAGAGAAGCCGTGTGAGGCAGGGCAGGGCAGGGACAGGGGCTCTCATTTGGGTGTCTGCCCCTGCAGAGGCGGGGAGCTGGGAGCACCTGTCGGGGAGGAGTTGACTCATGTGAGAAGAAGGTCATTCCCGGTGAGTACCCACCCAGCCAGCCTCTCCTACCTTCTGCTGCAAATTATTTATTTATTGTTTGTGATGGACTAGGAAATTCCGGGGTTTCTTGTGTCTAAGGGGAGGAATTTTCTTTTGTGCTAGCTCTAGGCTTCTTGCAAAATCCGTGAATGCACTGCTACTGGCTTTTTGTCCTAGGCATGAATTCCTGCAGGAGCTGCAGCCTTGCCATCAGCAGCAGGTTTCTTGCAGGAAGCTGGATGAGATCTGCAGTTTGCAGTGAGCACTGCCCAATCCTACCTTAATACCAGGTTTGTGCTCTAGCCAACTGATATGCTCCTATATCAGCTTTTCCATTTAATTCATGGGTCCAGCCTTTGTTGTACAAGCGGACTTATTTGTTTTCATTGAGATTAAGAACTGAAGCAGTAAGTAAATCAAATGCTTGAACAGGTGCAGAAAGAGTATTTGCCCTGTGGAGGATAGAGTTACAAGCAGTTTCATTCTGATGAGACAAACAGATGCTCCAGATAAACTGCTGATAAAAGGAATTATTATACTGGCAAAGATCCACCACGTTCCCCTGTAGCACATGGGTGTCATAGCCAAGCACACAGACAGTAGCCATGGGTGAGATCAATCTACCATGGCTAACAATAGGCATCTATAAATGTAGTCATGTTACTGAGCAGCGTGATCATCAGTTTTAAATCATGTCCTGAAAAATATTAATGTAACTTAGTCATCTGTGAAATGAACGCACGGCTTTGTAAAGAAAGTAATGCATTGCAAAAAAAACCAAAACCCAAAACAATTGTAAGGAATTACAAGGGAAAAGAAATCAAAGGTTTTGCCCCATAGATCTGATATCCTGATCAACCTGCAGGTTGAAAGGCAGGGAGATTTCTTTTTCTCCAGATGAATTTGGTGCTTGTTCTGTTCCCTAATCAGACAGCAGCGCTGGGGCATCTCTAGCTGTAATCTCATTAGGACTATTAGGCTGTGATTGTGCTTGTGGTCTGTTGCTGGCATGCATTTGGGCAGACAAATGATCCTCAGAGCTCTCAGAGTCGAGAGGAGATGGGGGTCCCTTGTTTCTCACGAGGTTTGAAAATCCTGCATCCTTGACTTTGGAAAGGCACAGTTTGCAGAGCAGCTGGGAAGGGAACAGGCACAGGTCACCCAGCCCAGGCACACAAGGGCAGTTTGTGAGCACAGCCTCTCTTGGTGTGATGGGAGTCACGTGTGGGCACGAGAATGGCACAGCACCCTCCCCTCAGTGTGTGAATAGCATAAAGCTGTGCCTGTGAGAGTGTTGGCATGACAGCCTGGGCTACTACAGAGCGAAAACAGAAGTCAGAAATTAATTATGGGCTCCTTTCTCCATCCCCAGAAGCACTCCTGTGTTCTGCTTTGTCCTGCCTGTTACAACTAACACAAGCTTTTGTTTAGTTGGCCTCTTTGACCAAACTGAAAAATATTTGGATGATATTTCTGGAGTCAGATAGAACTCTTTTTATTCCATTTTAGCCCATTACTCTTCATTACAACTCCAGGTGACACCATAAATACCTCTAGCTCCTCTTCCTCGTCCCTGCATGCCTCAAATGTGAATTGATAGCTCCGTTCCTGGAGTTTGAGTGCTTCTGGAGGCCAGAGGATTTTTGCAGCCCCCTGTGTGAGCCCTGCACATGTGGATCTCCTGCACACAAACCCACAGCAGCTGATGTCATTGTGCATGAGCCTGGGGAAGCAGGCTGCTGAATGAGTGCCAGTGTACCACACAGTTCATAAATATGGAAAAGCAACGGGCCCTAGCCCAACAAGCTCGGATTCAGAAACATTTAGCAGATGTTCTGGCTGTGGGGGAGGAAAACAGGAGATGGATAACTACAATACTGCAAGAGCAAATACTTTGTTGATGAAACTGCACAAAAATTAGAATGACAAACACACCCTCAGCAGGACTTTGACCTATCCATAAAACAACATCAACATGTTTTATTAATAGTAGCTCCACATTCTCGAGATCAATAAAGTGACTTCATTGATTTACTTTTCCCTTTTTATTAGTACTTCTCTAAACAGTGAGGAATTTGGATTGAACATAGGTAGAGTCTTTTTTATAGCTTGTCAAAGAACAGTTCCAGTAGCTCTATTAAAGAATACCTTTCTCAACCAGGACAACACAGCTAAGGAGAGCCTAACCATGGTTAAGAGTTTGAAGGAAACTTCCAAATCTGTTTGGAAGAGACTGCCAGTTATTTCCACAACAGCACCACAAGGGAGCTGCTCTGTACATTTCCTTAAAGGAGTAAAAAGCTGTTGTTTTATAAACAAGCATAGTAAACATAGCTCAGGCTCTCCCTAATCCAAACTCCAAATAGTAAACATGCCTTTTAGACCTTGATGCATGCTCTGTGGAGCAAACCAATCTCAGCTTTACAGGCAGCTCTTGCGGGGAACTTCTGTAGTCCAAATTAGATGAAAAACCAATGAAGGGTCTCAATAATGACCTTGCAGGAGTTGCCATTACATTTCATCAAGGCACATTTGAATCCATTCCCTTTGGTCCTTCTTGGGGACTGTGTGAGTACAAGGAAATGCTGTACTTGTGATTTTTTTGGTTGATGTATTAATTGTAGGCCAGCAGTCTAGTAATACTTCATCTGGGTATGGTGTTCTTGAATATCTCTATTTTCTTCCTTGACAAACACTTGTCTTACTGCTTTGGAGGATCTCACACCTCTTTACATACTTGAACTGTTATTCCTAAAGCATGAAGTGAAACTCAGCTGGGCTACTCTTCCCAGCCTTGGCATAATTTACCATTTTGGGAGGGAGTTTTCTGCACTTGTGTAGCCTTTGGTTCGTGTTAATTCCACTTAAAGCTTTACAGTGTAGTGAAGTGAAAGTTGTGTGTTTCTCATCAGCTTCTCATATGCCCACAGTCCTGACTCATAGCAGCAAACCCAAAGCTGCAACTTTATATTTTACTGCTTGGCAAAATCTGTGAGCAGTGAAATTTTCTGCAGTGGATATGCACAGACCCAGAACCTCTCTTATTCTTAAAATAGTTCCAAATGCTGAAGTCTATCCTGAACACTCAGCAGATTTGCATGGAGCCCCAGAGAAACCTCCCTTATTAGTTCCTATCAGAATACTTATTTTTTCAGCATGATGGGTTAGAAATGTTTGTCTACATGATCCAAACTCACTGGCTCTGATGGGCTGCCTTTTTATTTTCCTTTTTAACTGCAGAAGTTTTTACCTACAGAAGTTTCTACTTAGTGCACTAAGAGGTAGGTTTTTTTGAAGTGAATTAGACTTGTATTTGTTTCCTTGCAACCAAACAACACCAGCAATTCATTTGAAACTCAGCTCCCAGCTCAGCACACAACATCAGTCAGGATTAGGGTGTGCATGTGTGTTCAAGGGGTTGAATACATCACTTCATAATTATTGCAGCTATTCA